>VZTB01013648.1:426161-471724 GCA_013397245.1 Thryothorus ludovicianus | reverse complement strand
GAGAGGGGCCGGCGGGGCGGGCAGGGTCCCCCGGAGCGCCCCGCAGAGCGCCGCCGGGCACAGGACATTTGCTGCTCAGCGGGCGAGCGACGGAGAGCAAGAGGAGCCAATGGATGGAAGAGCCCAATTGCCGGGAGGAAATAAAACTGCTTCGCAAGAGAATCGAGAGCTGACAGCCAAACCCAGATCCACCCCCAGCCTCCCCCCGCAACGAAGAGTAGGGATGGGAGGCAGGCAAGGCGATGGCTCCACAAGCGTGCTGGAAGCACAACCTCCTCTCTGGACTGCTGGCACTTAAATCATCCGAACAACCCCAGGATTAAATGAGAAACCGCGAAGGCTGATGACTCAGTCGCCTGTCCAGCTGCCAAGTGTCGCGGCCAGGAGGATACATCACCCATCCCTCGGCATGCCGGTGGCTCCGGCCAGGGCGTGGGGGGTGGCAGTGCCTGCGAGAGACCCCGGCTGATGGCTCAGACGGCTGAGTGGGGACACTACGCACAGAGAGGGGATTAAACCCAGCCAGCTCTCAGAAGGTCATTTCAGAGGGGTAAGGGCTTCCTTTGTCTCTTTTCCCATCATCCCGAACGTGGGTATGCCCCTGCTGCCCACATCAGCTCAAGCTACCCATAACAGCAGGCTGGGGTTGGACTGGAACTTCACAAAGCAGCAAAGCCATTCACTGCAGGGACCCCAGGGGCAGCACCCCAGGTCCTGATCCTTCCTGGTTCAGCTTCATCAGTCAAGTTCATCCATGCCAAGACAGGAGCATCAATTTCACAGCCCCTTTGTGGGAAGAAGCGAGGACAGGAAGGGCTTGGAAGAGGAGAAGTGGTGCCCCTGAGCCAAGGCTTTGTCCCTCACATGTAACTTTGGAGTGTGAGGCAGCAAATAGCTGAAAGACTCCAACTCCTGTCTGATGTACTTCCAAGAGCCTCTCCAACTCATTCCCAGCATCTTCCCACAGCTTTGCCTCCAGTACACCCTACACAAGCTAAAGACAGGCGAAAGAGCTTCCAGCAGCTGGATGCTGAAGTGGCACTGAGCACACATCCAGGGATTTGCCGCAGGGATGGGAGCTGAGGCTCCTCAGATCATCTTCTATCTTTAACAACTCCCGCCCCTGTAAAGCAGTTCCCAGCTGACCAGATTCCAGAGTCCTGCCCAGCTGCTGTTCCCGAGTTTCCAGAAGAGCAATTGGCATGCAGAATTTCTGCTGAATGCACCCCAGCAGACAACCCAGCCTGCTCTCAGTGCTTCAGATGGTTCTCACTGATGTTATTTGCCACTTAATTCTATCCCCCCCAAGAGCTTTTGCAGCTCCTTTGAGCTGCCATATGCACAGTGCAGCCAAGGCTCTGCACTGACTAATGCATCTGCGCAGGGCCTTGGGCTCAGGGAGGTTATTCTATGCTATCATTGATCCAAAACTTGGCCTTTAAGATAAATCAAGCCAAACTCCTGTCAACTCAAGCACTCCCTCTGGATCAACCCATATAAACACCGAAGTTTGCTGACCACCCTTAGCTCGTGTTGCAAAGGAGGATCTAACATTAAGCACAAAAAAAAAAAAAAAGAAAGCCACAATTAAGTCTTTCCTCTTAGAGCTTGACTATGATAAATTAGGCCAAAAGCATGCTGTTTCTAGGCCATCAGGACAGCATCCTGAAACTCAAGTTTCAGCATGAGAAAATGTAATTTTTAAAAATTATCCATTCTCTCTTATTATCACCACGGTTTAAAGTGGGGAGCCAGGTGCCTGGCTCCAAGTGGGGGTGATTATAATTGTGTTTGAAGGAGACTGTCACACCCAGTGATTATGAAGTGCCTGTTTGAAGGAGCACCTTGTTTCCTCTCCCAGAGGAAAGGCCTGTGGCTGCACAGCCGTGGACACACTGCCTGCCATGTGGAAAGGGCACCTTTACCCACAGCTGCCACCCTGTCTGGCACTCCACAGCTCCTGTGGGTCTGGACAGGCAGGGCCATCCTCACCCTGCACCCTCTGGGAGCTCACAGATATTCCCAGCCATTCTCCTGGGTGTCAAACACTCATCTTTTGGGGTTTGGCATTTTTAAAAATTCCACATGATATTTTTCCAACTCAATCCAACGCTCCTGGCCTCAGGTCATGTGTCAGATCATGAAAAAAAAGCAAATATTTACCACTGTCCTCTATCAGCATTTAGAAACTGTAGTAAAATCCAATTATACCAGTAGCTCTGGAAAGACAATTTCTGCTATTTGCATCTGAGTTTCTTCTCCCATTGGCAGTAGCAGCCACACTTTGAATGCATTTTCTCTTATTCTTGCATACAAAATCATTCAGAATTTTTAAATTTTGGCACATTTGCTTCACTACAAGAAATACTGCATTTGCTTGTTTTTTGAAATGTCTTTACCAATTGCACAGTGACTTTAAGATGTTACACATCAATGTCTTAGACAAAAGTGCTCCTGCACTGCACACAGACCTCCTGACACAGGCACAGAGGATTTACAATCTCTCCTCCCAAGCACAGGGATCCTGAGCTATGGAAATGCCACTGCAACCTCTGTATTGATATAAAATAAAAAATTCATGAACAAGCTCATTTATTGCATAGTCTTCAAATACTACCAAAAAAAAAAAAATAATCCTGGAGTGGTTTATAGCTAAATACAGATCTGCAGCTTTATTTTTATCATCCCTTTCCTTCCTTCCTCCAGAACCATGTACCACTAAAAAAGCGCTCTGCAATCAGCATATGGAAACCTCAACACTCTTCCACTCTCTGCTAGAGCAGCGTCTCTCCCGCAGCTTGGCCAGCTCCCCGCAGCCACCGGGAGGGGGACACGGCCCTGCTCAGCCTCCCGGGACAGCGGGGACAGAGCCCAGGGTGGTCGGGGCCAGCCCCCTCTGCTGCTCTGTGCTCCCCAGCCAGACCCAGCAGTGCCCAGTCCAGCAAACAACGGAGCCCTGGAGCTGCACCTTGGGCTCCTTCAGTCCTTTCCTGTGCTGGTTCCACCTGGCACCCTCAGGGGAGCCTCGCGGCTGCCAGCACTGTGCTCTGGGGATGGAAATGTTGCTCAAAACCACTGAGGAGCTCAGGGTGGCTCTGCAGTGCCATGTGCTCCTGAAGCTCCTCAGGTCCCCAGATCCAAAATGCAGCTTTGCCTCAGAGGAAAACCCACAGGAAGGGAGCTTCTTGTAAGGAATTAGGATTTCCATTATTATTTTTAACTACGTCTGTCAAAGAAGAGGAAGGACACAACCCGAGTTCCTCCTCTGCTTCCTCGCACACTGCACACCACAAAAACCCCGGAGCATCTTCCTGCTTCCCACCACAAACCAGTCCCAAACCACCCGGGGTCATCACAGACCCCAGGTGATGGAACTGCCCAGACCTGCCAGGCACCATCAGGAGCTCCAGAGCTCTCAGTGACACCTCTGCTCTGCCAGCACCAGAAGTTATCAGAGGACACGCTCCCCCTCTCCTCCTCCTGAGGGCTGGGGTGTGCAAACAAAATACATTTGGGGCAAGTTCTTGCATAATCTCCAGCCTAAACCTCTCCTCTCCCACTCCAAGCTGTAAAAGGAGCCAGAGGCACAAGGTCCTGCTGGCAGCCATCTGTTCTAACTCCATCCTTCCCCAGGAGGATGGCCAGGGAGTCTGGATGTGCCGCCAGGAAAGCGAGTACCTCGTGTCCAACATCAACATCCCCTCCTCAGGCAAAGCCACTTCTCCTCACGTTTTGGGACCCAGCACTCCCTGCAACCCCACGGGCAGCTGCTGCTGTGCCTCCTGTCACCTCTAAGGGGATGGAAAGGACAGTTTCTGGCTGAAAACATGGACCAAGAGTCACCCAGAGGGTCTGGCCTTTCTCTGGCTGTTGGCACCGACACAGGGCACAATCTGCTGGCAGAAGCCAAGCTTTGGGCAGCAAACAGGCACTGGCTGGGCAGGAGCCTCCAGCTGCTCTTTGCTGGCCCAGACCACCATAGGGTGAGAGTACCAGGATTGCATTCAAGGCCTGGGATACTTCTCCAGAGGGTCCTTGGCTGCTCCAGGACAGCAAGGACTCTGCCATGTCCTGTCCTCCCTGACCCAGCCACGGCTGCAGAGTCTGGTCCTGCATCCTGGTCCATCCTCGGCCAGCCCAGCCACCACCAGGCTCTCTGAGCCTCTCCAGGGAGCCAAGCCATACAGGAAATGCTGCCCTTTCTTTTCCTATAGTTATTTAAATATATACAATCATCTCGTGTTTGTTTCTCCTCCCACAGCTCTTCTGGTTACCAGGTTACAGTTGTTCTCCCCTCTCTTTTCACTTTGGGGTTTTTTTCCCCTCTGAGTGACATCCCTGTGGGGTCTCCTAATGGCTGGAATGCGTGGGGACACAGATTTGGCGCCTAGAGCCAGGCTGGGAGGCAGCACATCCCTCCCTCACAGCCACTGCAGCAGAGCTGGCACCGCTTTTGGCACGGAGGGGTGGCAGAGCTGGCACAGCACAGCCGAGGAGAGGGCAAGGACCAGGCAGGGAGGGAAGGCAGCAGCTCTGCACACACATGTGGGTGAGCACATGTGCAGGACAGACCCCACCACACAGGTGCCTCACACCCCAGCACAGCATCCCCCAGCCCAGGCATCGCCCTTCCCATCCCAACCCTGCAGGGATATCCCCATGGAAGAGTCGGGGTGCTCATTTCAGAGCTGTTTTCTCTGCCAACATCTCCCCTCTCTGTGAGCAGCAGCCAAGTCACTGCTGGTTGTGTCTTGGCTTGTTGGGGAAGAGCCCCAAATTCCCATCCCACCGCCCCCTCTCCCTCCCCAGAGGTCTCTCAGTTGCTCACAGTCACTGCTCATTGAGACACCGGTACCCCCACGATGGTTGTGGGTATTGTATTTTTTGATTCAAAGAGTTTGAAGAGCTCTGAGGGATGTGAACAGGCCCACCCCAACACCCAAATCATTGCTCCCATATAGCCCGAGCAGCTTTGGCTCAAGTCCTGCTTTTGGGTACAGCAGCTGCAGAGCTCACACTCACACATCTCTATATATACACACCCAATGTATGAAGGGCTCAGTCTCCCAGATTAAATCCCTGCATCCAAATTCCCATCTCCACAGACAGCTGGACTGTCCACGTCAGGAGCTGCTGTTGCTCAGAACTTCTCCAGAACTGCTGAGCCCTGTGACAAATCCATCCACCGCTTCCAACAAGCACAGGCAATTTAGCACCACAGGCCTCATGGAGAAATTAGCATTTTGTGTGTTTCACGTGGAAAAGGAACAGGAAGAGTGAGTCAGTGCAAAGCTCCACAAGCCTTTCCCCCGCTGGCAAATGCTGTTTTCTAGAAGATAAAAGTAGAAATTGTACCTTCCAAGTCCAGAGCCACTTTTCTCATTAGACAGCCCTGCATTAGCAATTGAGGCCCACATCTCCCCACCCCTTCTGGCCTGGTGCACACGAATATTTTGTGTGACAGGGTAGAGCTCACGGGAGGCACAGCCCCACGGAGAAGCCTCTTCTCTGTTCTTTGATCCCACAGCAGCACACAAGTGGCAGAGGCAGCTCAGCATCCCCAGCCCCAGTGAAATTTTCCACTGCTGGTCCTTCCCAGGGGAAGAGATCCAGTGAGAGTGAGCCACAGCCATCCCCTTTTTCCAGAGCATCCCCTCTGGAAGGGCTGGCAGTGCTGGCACAGAGGCAAACAAGCCCTGCTGATGTCCCTGGTGACTGCAAAGCTCAATTATCACCAGGAAAAAGGAAAGCACATTCAGCTCCCACTCCTCAGGCCTGGGCTGGGGCGTCCCCATCTCTTTAATAAGAAAATCCAGCCTGGGGTAGTGCAAGGTCTGGTGGAGCCAACCTGAGCATCTGGTCTATGGAAGGCTCCTGCCCACGGCAAGGGGGTGGAACCAGATGATCTTTAAGGTTCCTTCAGCCCAAATCCTTCTGTGGTTCTCTGACTTGCAACCAGTCTATTCTACTGCGTAAATATGCAAAGAAAATGCAAATTAGCTCAGCTGATCACTTGCAGCACAGCATACCAGGCCTGCCTGCCCAAGGACACAGCTCTGCTCCTCATCCCAGTGTCCTTGGGGCCTCACTGCCAGCACCTCACCCAGGAGCCACCTCAGGGGAAGGGGCAAAACCCAAACCACGCTCAGCCTGCAGAGACAATGTCACCAACCCTGCCGGGAAACTCCTGACTCAGCCACTCCACGGCTATTTCTGGATCACATCAGGCCCCATCCTCAGCTCTTTGCTGAGGAGTAGGTTTAGTGGCCAGCCCTTTCCCAGCATGGCCAGCCCTTTCCCAGCAAGGACATGTTCCCTTTTTCTGTCTGTCCCAGGGCTGGGTTTGTAGGGTGCACACTAATTCTTTTAAAAGCTGAATCAACCATAGTGCTCAAGAAATGAAGCAACCAGGACTCACTGCTGGAGAAACAATCCCTCGGGTTGAGGCCCTGCCTGTCCCACTGGGAATTTTGGAGGCTGTGCACACCAGATTCCTCAGGAAAATCACACAGCCTCTAATGACAGGGTGCTGCAGCCCACAGGGTAACACCAGGCTCATGATTCACACCAACCAACCACCACAAATCCTAAACCTAAACAGATTATTAAACGAAAAAGAGAATAATTCCCTTGCCACAGCCTTCAGAGCCGTTCCTGGAGAGCTAATGGCCAGCCCTCCACTCTTGCCTGTGTCTGTGCCATCCCAAGGGACACAATCCTGGCAATGTCTCACTCCCCCTCATCCCAAGCTGTCACATCCTCTGCCACATTTCTCAGTGCCCAATAGCTTTCAGGATCATGTGAAAACTACAAGACTGCAAGACTGGGAAAGTGCTAATTCTTGCTAATAAACTGCTGGGACAATCCTCCCTTCTGCCCAGCCCCAAGCTGCATGGGTAAGAGCATGGAGAAAAAAAACTTCTTTATGCTCCAGACTCCCGCAGAACAATCCCTGCTATGGAAGCAGAAAATAATAGAGGGACGTGGGAGGAGGAAGAGTCTCTTGGCACTGTTCAAAAACACAAAGTCTTGCAGAAATAAACCCCAAGAGGCAGGTTTGTCAGCACACCTGCCGAGCCAGGATGTGATGGGATGAAGGGGAAATGTCTCCTGGATTGGAGGACAGGAGACAAACAGGAGGGGAACACTGAAGCAAACATCAGAGGAGTCCCACAAGGCTCTCCACTGTTCCACGGCCTCAGAAGGGATTGGGATGACTGCAAATTATCCAGTGTAGTCAAACCAAAACCAGACTGTAAACAGGAAGATCTTGTGGCACTGACCGACCTCGTGATAAAATGTCAGACAAAAATTAGCATCAATAAATTTCAACTGATCCAAAGGGAAAGGGGAGCAATCATCTTCCTGCACAGGAACAAAGAGGTCTGAGTGCTCAGAAAAGAGCCAGAGTCACACCAGAGGATGCCACAAAGCCAACAGCTCTCAGTGTGGTCAAAACTCCAAATTTTAGGGAAGGATTTTTACTCCAGATAAACCCACCATGGAGTCACACACACTTCTGGCTCCCCTCCTCAGAGTTGAAACAGCACAGAGAAGGACACCAGAGATAACTGTGGGTTACAAAGTGCCTTGTGCAAGGTGAGGCCAAATAGATCAGAAAGAATCTCTAGTCTGGAAAGAGACCTAATGAAGAGCAGATAAAATCAGAGAGGACAGCCAGGGAACAAGAGCATCACAGGAGCTGCAGGAGCACAGGGAAATCACAGGGCAGCAGCTCAAAAGAGCTCTGTCACAGAGCTGCTGCACCACACAACTCCCATCCCCTCATGGAAGCAGAAAGTACCAATGGCTTCGAGAGGGAGCAGGTGAATCCCCAGGGAAGCATCCACCCAGGCTGGGGAAGCACAGCCACTGTGGAGGTACAACCTCCAGCTCTGGGAGGGGCTGCTCTGTCCGTGCCAGGGAATCACAGAATGCTTTGGCTTGGAAAGGACCCTAAATCCCACCTCATTCCCATGGGCAGGGACACTTCCCACTATCCCAGGTGGTTCCAATCCCTGTCAAACCTAGCCTTGGACACTTCCAGGGATGGGGCACCCTGTGCTAGGCCCTCCCCACCCTCACAGGGAAGAATTTCTTCCTGAGATCCCATCTAAACTTCCCCTC
Organism: Thryothorus ludovicianus; assembly: GCA_013397245.1. Lineage (NCBI taxonomy): Eukaryota > Metazoa > Chordata > Aves > Passeriformes > Certhiidae > Thryothorus > Thryothorus ludovicianus. The sequence goes on along the minus strand of VZTB01013648.1, from coordinate 463,597 downwards.
CTGCAGTTTCTGTCACCAGGCACTTTCAAAGGACACCAGGCCAGAGGCACCTGTGCTCAGAGCTCGCCTGGCTCTTGGCCTGGATTTTATTCATGAGAAGGATGAATGAGATGTTCCACACTCCAGCCTAGCCTGGCAGGGATGCAAGAGAAACGTCCACAGGCTCCAAAACAAATTGCGTGCAGCACTCGGGAACCAGGCGTGGGGGTCAGGGAGAGGTCGCTGCAGGAGGATTGGGAGGATTCAAATAGATGCTGTAAATATTTTTGCAGAGCAGAAAGAGCCCTGAGCACAGGCTGTGACCTACTTTGCTGTTCTCTAGTGAAGGGTGACATGGCCATGCCAGAGCCCAAGGGCAGCTCCTGAGGAGGACATCCAGCACGTTTGGTGTCCTTTTATGAACAGAATAGTGGGGAAGGGTCCCAAAATCTCCTCCTACTGAGCCAGGTGTACTGGTGGGTGCATCCCTGCAGCAGTCCAGAGCCTCACACTTCCCTTCTCTAACCATCTGAGGAAAACAAGAGCAGAATTCTGTCTTATCTCTGCTACATAAACACCCTGACAATACAGGATGTCTGGCCCTGTAGTTTTATGGTTCCCCATTGCAATTTCTGCTGGAACAGCAAGGCCCAGATGCCCACGGGCAGCCAAAGCAACAGTTGTTGCAATCCACAAGGCTGACTTTCTGGAAGCTGATAAATGTCCAAGCTAGTAATCTTGCCTGGAGGAACTGATTACTAATTAGCTACAAGCTCTGCCAACGAAGCATCTTCTCATTCATTTCCAGAAAATTGAAAAGTTGAGACAACAACAGGCTGTCAGCTGCAGGGACTATCCTTGTGCTAAACTGAGACAGTTCCTTGGATTCATCTGAAGATTAGCAGAAGCCATGGGAGAGCCATCCTGAGCCTGGATGAGTGCTCACACTTAGCAAGAATCCCATTAAAGCAATGTTTTTTTCTTTTCTCCTGCCTTTGGACTCAGGCAGAGGCTTTAACCAGAGTGGTAGAAGGTGCCTATGGGTGTTTCTAATCTGGCTGCCACTGCCCCAAATCTTGCTGTGATTTCTAGGGCCAAAATTCCTGTCCTGGTCACCCAGCCAGGTGGGACTGAGCACAGCCCCTGCCAAACCCAGCCCCTGGAGCTGACATTCCAAAGGAACATCCCAAGCCTGGCAGGCTGCTGCTGTCCAGCCCCCAAGCTCAGCTTCTCTGCCATTTGCACTGGAGCAGCCGGGACCCACCTTCCCTCCACATCCCGCTCCCAAACCCGTGGCACAGTGCCCAAATCCCTGCTCCCACGGGCCACAGACAGCAGCAGCCACACAGATCCCCCAAAAGAGCCATTCAGAGCAGACATGAGAAAAGCCACCTACGTCTAACACGGAGCCATGACCTTCCTAAGCAGCTGCTCCAGGTAGCCCCATGTGCGCCGCCCTCTCCCAGCTTTTCCTTCTCAGACGAGCCATCGGTGCAGGAGGCAGGGGATGGGAAATCCAAGCCTCTCTTTCCCGCCCATCCCTGCCTCTCCTGCCGGCCCCCTGACTGGGGCAGGATATTTTTGTGTGAGTCCTTCCATCTGGCTGCTCATCCATCACCCGTGCCCGCGGTGCCCTTACATGGGCAAGGCGGAGGAAGCGGAGCCGCTGGCCGGAGGAAATCCTGAGTTCCCCAAAGTGACAGGCTGGATCCTTGTGCAAACATTTACCCAGATTTCCCACGAGGTAGGAAAGCGAAATTTAGGCTCTTTGTACCCTCTGGGTGCCAGAAATATGTATTTACTCTCCAAACAAACTCTCAAGTGCTTTTGCAATTAACCCTTTGCTTTCCACCTGGGAGGGACTTTCGAGACCATTGTCCCCTTATAAAGAGGGCCAGGAGGAAGTTCCCACACATTTCCACACACATCCCCGTACTCCGAAAACCAAGAAGACAGAATTTCCATGGAATTAACAGCTTTTAAGCCAGCTTTAGATTTTTGAGTTTTGGATAATTGAGTTTTCCACATATTTCAGTGGAGTCAGCCCAGCTGAGGTCCCTTGAACACTCAGCACAAGGTTCAGTGAACACGTTCTACATCTTTGCTGCTCCATCCTGGCTCCCACACCCCTCACACACCCCTCTGGTGACAGCTCTGCTTGTCTGCCATCACACCTACAAGCAGAGAGGAGATGGTGTTGGACTGCTGAGCCCTGGTCTGCCCAGGGGCCGTGCACAAACCCCACAGCAGCCTGGAGAGGGAGGGACACCCATGGGAGGAGAGAAACTCTGGAACCAGGCAGAGGCTGAGAGGCAGCAGGTGTTAAATGTGGGTGATCATCCCCTGACAGGATTTGCACCCCCAGAAGAGGAAAGCAAACAGCACATCAGCCAGGGGCCCCTGGGATTGTCTAATGGTGCTCATTGCCTGCTCCTGCCCTTTCTCTTTAGCCTGTCTGTAACAATCCTTTCCTCTTCTTCAGCTCAGAACAAGTGCATTAGACACCAGTCTGCTGCGAGCTGGAGAAAATGCCGAGACCTGAGGGCTGCAGGCAGATTGTTTAAAATCTCCAGAAGGGCAGCAAAGGGCTGAGCACAAGGGCAGGCAACACAAGCCATGGAAAGCAATGGAATTTCAACCTCTCGACAGCCTGAGGGGGTTAGAAACACATCAGGCATAGAATACAATAATTAGGAAACAAAGTTCCTCTATCCAGATTGAAAGAGACAGGCAGGAGGAACTTTGGGCAAGGATTTTGTAAGGCACTAGATGAGGATAAATGACCCCGGGCAGGGCTGCGGTGTCTGTAATGAGGAGCAGCTCCTCATCTTGGAAACCTCCGGGAGCTGTTGTCTCCAACCCCATCCCTGATCTTCACATACACAACAACCTCCTCAAGGGTGTCATTTCTGCAGACACAACAAGCACAGCTGCAAAACGAGGCAGTTTGGGGGTTGGGGAAGGCTCTGCAGCCACCCTGCTGTGCCCAAAATAACCAAATGGTGTTATCCAGAGTCGGGGGTCCTGAGGCACCACGGAGCCTTGGAAGTGTCAGAGGTTGTGTCACTGGTAGAGAAAAGGTAATAATGAGGGTCTTAACCCCAAAACACAATATTCAGGGATTTTATTAATTACCCATTCAGTGGCAATGTACTGAGAGTTAAAGAACAGACTGCTTCTTTTCTCATTTAGGTTTTTTAGGAGTAAAAGATCATTTCCCTTTATCATGGCGAGCAGATGAAGACGCAGAAAATCCCAGCTGGACAGCCCAGGGCACAAACCTGGCTAAGGTCCTTATCTGCCAAGCATGAATTGACACACACAATCCATCTGCACACTTCAGCTGGCATTTGATGAGTGTGACACTCAGAAGAGCCGCACTAGTAAATTTAATCAGAACAACGACAATACACAGCATTTTTTCAGGAAAAACTGAGATACTTCAGCAGGAAGCACTTGTGAGAAACAGGTGCTGCTGCCAGGCACAAGAGGATGGTGGCACTGAGTCCCCCTGATCTCAAGCTGCTCTTCTCTTCCACACAGTAGCCCTTGCCTCACACTGGACATTTTAACTTTCACATAAAAACAGCCAAAAAATGGAGAAGGAGCTAGGCAGCACCTACGGAAATGGGGCTTTTTCCTGAGTGTATTTTAGCACCCTTAGCTTTGGGGTGGCTCCAGGGCTCACCTGAGCACTGCCTCACCCTCACACCCCGGAGCACAGCCTCGCTCCATGCCAGGCTCGAAGCGGGATCAGCATGGATCCTCTTCCCATGAAAGATGTGACTATTCGGGAATCTCCAGTACCCCTTCCCCGTACTGCCCCATTCCGAGGCGCTGCGCCCACAGGGGCACTCACAGGGACCCCGGCCAGGCCTGGAAGTGACGCAGAAACTTTCCTCCAGGCTCGGGGCACAGGGAGAGCGGTGGGGATGGGGGACGGGGATCCTGCCGGCCGGCCCGAGAGGGGAAGGGGCTCCACCGGCCGCCCCGGGAGCTCCGCGCTCCAGCAGCCCCGCGGCTCCCGGTGACGGCAGCACGGGCAGCCCCGGGCACCCTCCCCAGCCCCGCAGCCCCGGTACCTGTGAGCGCTGCCATCGTCGTAGACGAAGGAGCGGTTGGTGTAGCACTCGGAGCACACCGGCCGCCCCTCCGCCGGCCCCGCCGGTTTGTAGATCCCCTGCAGGCTCCGCTCCTCGCCCGAGAACGGCATCGGCGCAGCGGCGCGGGGGTCCGGAGCGGCGAGGCGGGGCAGAGCATGGGCNCATGGCGGGGCCGGGGCCGGGCGGCACCGCGGGGAGCCCGCCGGGGAGCGGGCGGCAACAGGTGCGGGCTGAGAGGGGACGGATGGGCGGGACCGTACCGGGCGGGGCCGCACCGGGAGGGGCCGGGCTCCGCCCAGCTCGCACCGGCGGCAGCGATCGCCTCCTTCCCGGGGCTGCCCCCGCTGGCCTCGCCCCGGTCCCCGCGACCCCCGGGCGGGGGCAGCAGCCGGTGATTGATCCCCCCGCGGTCCGCGTCCCTTCGCCTCTGGCCTCTGTCAGCACGACCTTTGGGTGGCTTGCTTTATTTTCCTTTTTCCTCTCCTTTTTCCCCTATCTTTTCCCTGTCATTCCCCCTTTCCTTTCTCCTCATCTTCTCTTTTTCCTTTCCTTTCCTTCCCTTTCCTTTCCTTCCCTTCCCTTTCCTTTCCTTTCCTTTCCTTTCCTTTCCTTTCCTTTCCTATTTCCTTTCCTTTCCTATTTCCTTTTCTTGTTCATTTGGTTGGATTTTTTTTTTCCCTACTCCCCACACAAATATTTGTGTTAAGCGCCGCTTTTTGTGCCGAAAGCAAACAGCGCGGCCAAGCCCCGGGAATTCCTGTGCCGTGCTGCGCGGCCGGGCCGGGAGCGTTGATCTTCCCGGGGGGGCCCTGCTGCAATAACACGGCCCCGCTGAGGAATGGCCCCGAGCCCAGGGACAGCGTGGGCAGCCTGGAAACGAGCCGGCCGCCTCCAGGAAAGGGTTAACGGGATGGGCTCCAAGGTGCCTTCCCTCCCCTCCAAGTTCAGCCCCGTGTGCCAGCAGGCAGGAGGTGCCACCAGCAATGATGTGGCCAAATGTGAAGTGGCCCAAAGCGGTGTCCCCTGGCAGGGGGCTGCAAAGGGAGCGGCTCCGAGCAGGGTCCCGCTGAGCAGCCCCGGCACACGGCAGGGCAGCAGGGCCCGGGGGTGGCTCTGCCCCAGCTCGGCTACACGCCTCTCCTTTTTGCGTCTTTTTTCATGTCTCTGGCCGAGCCCAGGCCGCTGTGTGGGCGCTGGGGAGTTCGCTGCGGTGCCGTTTTGTGGGCCCCCGGAGCTGTACTGGTGAGCAGATACCCCAATAAAGGAACCGCTCCCACACAAACGTAGCGGCCACGCAGCCCCTTGTGCTTTGAGCAAAGCGCCTCCGCCGCTTCATCACCCAACACACCACCTCAGTCACACCCAGGGGAAGGTGGCACCGTCCACGCTGGGATCCCGCTGCTTCCCGGGCTTTGGTTTCTCTCCGGCAGCTCCCAGTCCCGCTGACCCCAGGATACCCCACCCTCGCACTCCGCTCCCGGCTCGTGTGATCCATCGGCACACGGTGGATGTCGCAGCCCCCGCTGTGCCACAGCCTCCGGATCCTGAGGGAAGTGCCCCCACTCGGATGCGCTGGGCTTGGCGCTTCTCTCCAGCACTGGAGACTTTGTTTCTCCCGCAGCATCTCCTCCTCTCTCTCCATATGGACTCTCCTACACCAGGAGTCACTGGAGAGAAAAGCAATTAATACTCCCCGTGCAATCCACCCGTGTGATGCTTCCCAACCCATCCTGCTTTTAAGTGGGAAGGTTATTCTCCATTCACTAATTGCCTCACATTATCTGGCGCAAAGTGTTAACGTGCAGCTCCAGGAGGAGAGGGGTGGGTGGCACAGCAGCGTATTGACATGCTGGGTGATAACACAGGCGTGGGGGAGGAATTATTTAAAACATTTACAGTCAGATGCTGAGAGAAATGAAAAATGAAAGAGAATGAGCCAGAAGAAGAGAACATCCCCATCCAAATGCTGGAGTTTGAACGGCAGAGTGTGACTGGTTCCACCTGCCCCTGACACTGGTGCCACCCCAGTGCCACCATGAGCACTCAGCTGCTCACCACAGGGACAGGCTGAACAATCTGGTGGCATCCTACATGAGGAAAGAGCTCTTGTCCTGGGGACTGCTCCCAGCACAGAGCAATTCCCTGCACCCCCAAAGCCAAGGGGGAAAGGCAGGGGGAGGCAGGGCAGTGCTCTAAGCAAAGGCACCATTCAGAATTTTGGGGGCATGGGGCTGAGCTGGTCCTTCCTGCCTCCAGCTGCAGCACTCCCCAAAATGCTATCAATGCTGCAAGTCCTCATTTCCCAGCAGACATCGACACAAAACACAATTAATAAGGATTTCATGTACCTCCTATTACAGTCCCAACAGCTCTGCTGGGGAGCCCCCTCAGCACCCCGACATCCCTGCCACACCCAGAGCAGGGGAGCACACATTCCAAGGGCTGCTTTCTGCCTGGGCAGGGAATGAGCAGCACAGCCGGGAATGGGCACATCCCAAGATGCCAGTGCCGTTTCCATGGCCGTGTGCTGCGTGTGAGCAGCTCCTCAGAGCAGAGCCAGGCTCAGAGCAGCACAGGGGGTTCATGAAGGGCTCCTGGAGAAGGCAAACCCCCAGGGATGAGTGCAGGGGAAGGTCCGGCTGCTCCGACAGATCCCAGCCCAGCTGCCCGAGGAGGGGCCTGGCACAGGGCAGGGAGACTCAACTCTGCTGTTTCTGCGTCTGGGAGAACAATAAATAAATCTGTGGGAGGCAACAGTGGGATGAGTTAGAGGCGAGAGTGGGAAAGTCATCTTCTGCAGAGCACATCATGCGAGTCCAGCGATCCACAGGGCTCCAGGGATTCGTGTCAGAGGGGTCCCTGTCCTGCTCCAGCTCCCAGATAACCCCCTGCCCAGGAGGGTGAAGGGGACAGTCCCACCAATAGGAGCCATGGCTGGCACCAGTGGGAGCACAGCTGGATCCATCCAGCACCTGGACAGGATGTGCTGGGGCATCACTTAAGCCCCAGGAGCTGCATCCAGCTCCTGTTTCCCCCCACGCCCTTGGGCAAGCTTTGCCTTTTTGGGTGCATCACACAGGGACTCCATCACCCCGGGGCAAGGAGGTGCCCAGGAGAAACTCTCCAGCTGAAATTTCTCCCAGGAGAAATGCCCAGTGCAGGGCAGAGCAGCCACAGAGATGGAACAGTGACACCGGATCTGCTCCCAGCTGGAAATGTTGTCAGAGCGTGGACGGAATTTAATCACAGCAGAGCCTGAGCCGAGACTCCGACGCTGCGGATGTTGTGCGTGTCAAATGAATTTCATGTGAATCTCCGTTTGCCAGGCACAAACACAGCCTGCAGGGAATGAAAGGACGAGGCAAAAAGCACCAAAAAAGCATGAAAAAAGCAACTCACCCGGCAGAGTCTGAGAATTAATAACAAGGAAACTTCTGGCCCACTGGAAAATTAGCAACTTTTGTGTCAAGTTGACATCTTGGCAGGGATACCACTTGGGGAACCCGCTCGGCCCCGTGGCCTCACCACTCAGCATTTCACACAGGTTTATGCCCTTTCCACTCTGCCCATGCTTAACTCAGCATTCCCAGGGCTGAACACAGCACTTGCAGAACACACAGGGGGTTGAGGCTGTCGCCATCCAGGAGTGCAGAGGTAGGGAATTGTCAAAGCTGTCATTAATCTCAAGAAGGAATAATCAAACATACCATAAAAAAAGGAGAGAGCTCTGTAACTCCCAGACTGATGTATGCAAAGCAAAAGGGAGAATGCAGAGAACTTGGCTATAAAAACATGGTTTTAGGTCTCATCAACCAAGCCATTAAATCAGAAGCAAAGACACCTTCATTTGCACATTGGGAGCCACAGAGATGTTTGTCTGCTGTGTCAGTGCTCGGGTTTTTTGGCTTGGTTTTCAGTTTTCTACTTTTATTTAATACCCAAAGGGACATTAAATATCAAATAATAAGTGAAACACACACTGTAGAACTCTTACAAAGCCTCTTCTTCCATCATTTCCCAAACCCCATGGAGAATGTGAGGTGAAGAACTGCCTGCAAGAGCTGAATCATGTCTTCAAGCACAAACATTGCTATTAGGTGACTAAGACCTAAACAACCATCTTTATTTATTGCAACTGATGCTGTTATTAAAAACCAGACAGGTCCCTTTGCAGCCCCTCGTGCTCTCAGGTCTGTGTGTGTGCTGGTGAAACTGCAAAAGGCAGGTTGGAATAAAGGGAATCCTTTTTTGTAGCATCCAAAACACTTTGGAAAGCTGGGAGTGCTTTGAGTTCCCAGAGCATCCTGGCTGGGGACTGCTGGGGTGACAAAGGGGCATCTCTGAACCTTAGAATCAGACAAGTGAATCCATGAGAGCACAGGGAATGCCTTGTGGAAAGGGATGTTGTGCCAGGTGGGTCCCACAGAGGGGTTTTGAGCTGTTCCTGCAGTAGGAAGCAGCAAGTGAAAATTTGCAAATCTGCCCGTGGGTATCAATCTGGCTTTTGGGAAGAGCCTGAGAGCAGGGGCACCATGGTGGCACAGAGAGGGGTGTCCACCCTGCCCAGAAGGACTTCTAGGGCAGGCTGCACTCAAGCTTTCACATTTGAACAAATTCATACTGGAAAACCTGATTTTCACTGGATTTTCCCCATCAATCCCCTCCATCCACCCTCTCCTGCTCCATCTGAGAACGGTGTGTCATCCAAAGCCTTTGCATTTTCACAAAGTGAAGTCAAGCAGAACTGGGGGAAGCCAGGCTCTGCTCCCCCTTCCAAACATTCCCAGCACTGGGAGGGAAGCCAGGAGACCTTAAATGTTTTAAGGAACTGCAGGTTGCAGCACCCACTGCATGCCCCAGGCTCCTCCTGCTCAACAGCATCTCCCATCACCCTCCTGGCAGCTCTGCTTCGATCTTTGGATATCACAAAGTACGTGCTCTCCAAAAAATCAAACCCAAACACCCATCAATCTGAACACTCACAGCTTTAGAACAGCTCAATTTGCTCGGAGCGTTACATCCTTGCTCCTGTAGTGAGGTTTCCCTGGACATAAAATTTAATGAAAATGTGAAAGCATCTCACAGAAAGCAAATTCTAGCCCTGTGGCTTGGGACAATTTGCTCTCCTGGCTGACTGCCTAATTTACAGCCCCAGGATTGAGCAGGGTCTCAGTGCAGCTGTAGGAACAGCCCTCCTACCCCCACTGACCTGACTTCAGCCGTTCCAGGGTCCTGAATTCCCTCCTCTCCAGGAAACTCTTGGATCTCCCTGGGAGTGAAGATATCCCCAAACGAGCTTCACTTTCTCCTTCTGAAAAGTGAGATAAGGCCACACATGAGCTGCTGGGTGTTGTGTTTGCCTGAAACCTGGGGTTAAAGGTGATGGAGGGATCACCCCCAGGCACTTCCTGGAGCTGAGGGACTCATTTTCCCCTTCAGCAATCTTTGCCTTGCTGTTCCTCAGCTTTCTCCCAGTGGGACTCCACCAGGCTCTGTGGATAAATAAAAACCCACATCCAAGAGCTCCCTGTGCCCTGGCTGGGGAGTGTTAATTTTATATATTTGGTATCAAAGTTGCTGCTGCCACCACAGAGCAGTGCTAAAGGAATGGCTTCAGCAGTGCTGCCAGCACCATGCTGGGCCTAATTGCACCAGGGATGATACACATGTGGGGCTTATTATTATTATTATTCTAAAGATATTCAATTTTTAATGTAAGATGTTTCAAACACTGGTATTTATTTGCTGACTAAATGATTCAGCTGGAGACAGAGTATCTTCAAAGAAGGAATTTTTTTTTCCCCAGAATGGGTATCTGGAGTCGCAGGGCTGTATTATTGTACACGAAAAATATTTCCTTATTACCCTTTTATTTCAGGGCACACATTTAACTGACACTTCCCGTGCTGACAGCTCACCCAGCTTCAAAGCACAACTTCTGTGAGGATTGCAGAGTGTGAGGCTGGGCTGGGTGAAGCTGTGGCCCAGCTGACACATGAGCCCCAGGGAAAGAGTTTTCCCTCTTTTTGGAGAGCCTGAAGCAGAAATCCACACTGGGACCTGCACACTGCGAGTGTTTTGGGGTTTTTCAGTGGGGTAAGATGCACTTCCAAGCTGTGGGCTGGTTTCTTCTGTAATTCCTCTGTTCCCTCTATCAACACAGCTGGGAGAACTGAGCAGCTCAGCCAGAGCTGGGGATTAACCCTGGACCCCTCAAGGCAGAAATCAAAGCTCTTCTCCACGTCCCTGGGACATTGGGCTAATCCAGGCTGCCCTAAGGATGCTGCAGGGAGCCTTGCAATGGTCCAGCCAAGACAAACCAGAGCAGTGCTGTGTTCTCCTTTCACCCAAGGATGCGGAACAGAAATGCACCCTGACCTCTGAGAAACCTTCCCAAAATTAAAAAGAAATCATGATCTCCCTGCTCTCCCAAGGAGGCTGGAGTTCCCACAAAGCTGACACCTCAATCTACCCCTCCAACAGCAGCATTGCCTTCACCCAACCCTTCCCTGCTCTCCCAGGGTGCTGCTGGGGACCCACAAGCCCCTCTCCCCTCAGTGCTCCACTGCCAAAGCCAACTGTCCCCCTGCTGACAGCTCCATCCTGTTTGTGGTGTCTTTGGCACTTCCCCCTGCAGCATTTCCAGGCCCCTGTGGCTCCCCAGCCCCGTCAGCTCCGGCACAGCCGTGCTGAGCCAACAGCAACACAGCCCAAAGCAGAGCCTGTGCAGGGGTAGAGCCCTGTGTGCTGGAGCCAGCCTGGCCCAGCAGCATCCAGGGGTGTCCTCCAGCACCCCACACGAGGCAAACCCACAAGTTCACACCCCAAAACTCCAGTTCAGGAGATGCAGAGCGCTCAGCAACTGCTCCAGTCTGAGAGACCAACACCACAAGGGCACAGCTGTGAAAAACACAACCCCCAGGGCCAGCAGCAAACTGGCAGATCAAGGACAGACTCAACAGCACCAGAGATTCCTCTGAACAAGTGAGCCCCAGCATTTGCTTCAGTTATTTCTCAGAAGGGGAAGGCCAGGATTTTGTTTGCTTTGTGTTTTATGTGGCTGCAACACGATCAGCCCCAGGGATCATCTTTCCTCCGCCCAGGCAGGTGAGGTGGAAGCCACAGGCTGCAGGTACTGGGCAGTAACTGGATCCTGCAGACCCAGATAGAGCCACTGCCAGGAGAGACTGCCCAGAGAGCCCCTGCTGCAGGGACAGCTCCCAGCACCATGCAGGTAAGTGCTGCAGCCTCTTACAGCTTTCCCAGGATTGGGGTTAGAAGGGACCTTAAAATATCTTAATCCACCCCCTGCCATGGGCAGGGACACCTTCCACCTTCCCATGTTGCTCCAAGCCCCATCTAACTTGGCCTTTCCCTCTGGACTCTAACCCTGACAGCTCTCATAGGGCAGGAGGCCAAGGAGACCAAAAGTTCTCCTTCAAGGACATACAAAGGGGCACTTCAGGCCTTCAGTAACAGGTCAAAAATTATTCATAGCAAGTCAGTATTTCCATACCTGGATGCACAGAAAAAAAACTTCCAACATGGTAACATCCTTCTTAGTTTGGGATCTCACTTTGCCACAAGTAGATTCCTAAAGTTTCTAGGACATAAAAAGCCTCACACTGATAATACAAAGACCACGGTCTAAAAGTTGTGATTGCTTTGCATGGATATATTGTAAAATGAGGGAAAGCCTTTTGGTTTGAGAGGCAAGAGAATTCAGTGTCCATGTTCCTGTTCCCCAGCTGTCACTCTGCAGGCTCCGCACACACCAGTGGTGCTTCATCCTCTTCAACGTCCTGCTGTTCCACGTGCTGCTTTTTGGGGCAGATTTACTGGAGCAATACTTCCTGCATTCCCTGCCTCTCTCCTACACCGATGCAAAGGCTCTGGAGATCAGGGAGAGGGCTAGGAAGCTGGACCTGGATCCTCTGAAGGCCAACCTCTCTTACACCAGCAGCAGCACAGTGCCTTGCCCCGATCAGGAGATATTTCTGCTCATTGTTGTCTGCAGCAGCCCAGAGGACAGGACAAGGCGTGATGTGATCAGGCAGACCTGGGCCAACACGACAGGCTCCCGGGGTTACAGTGTCCTCACAGTGTTTGCTGTAGGAAAGGCAGCTGCAGCAAGCAGCCAGCTGGAGATCAGTGAAGAGGCTCAAAGGCACCGAGACATTATTGAAGGCAGTTTCATCGATTCCCCCCAGACACAGACACAGAAGATGCTCATGTGCGTGGAGTGGGCGGTGACTTTCTGTCCCCGCGCCAGGTACATCCTCCTCACAGCCCAGGATGTGTTTGTGGGTGTTCCCAGCCTGGTTGGGTACCTGCTGAGCTTAACCCAGCTGGAGGACATCTACCTTGGGAGGGTGGTTCACCACGGAGTGCCTGACAGGGACCCGCAGAGCCCTGCCTTTGTCCCTGTGTCCCAGTACCCCGAGGAGTTCTACCCGGATTTCTGCCACGGCAGCGCTTTCCTCGTGTCCCAGGACGTGGCTCGCAAGGTTTACGTGGCTGCCAGGGAGGTGCCACTGGCAGTGCCCCCCGCTGCCTTTGTAGGAATCTGTGCTAAGAGAGCTGGCATCACTGCCAGGCACAGCTCCCGCTTCGCCGGGGAGAAGCACATCAGCTACAACCGATGCTGCTATAAATTCATCTTCACCTCTTCCCACATGAGAGAGGACGAGCTATTTCAAAGCTGGAAGGAAACGAGCCACGGGGAGGACTGTTCCTTACTGGAAACCTACTACAGCCTGGTGTCCTGCAAGCTTCTGACCTACATCGATAAGTTCAAACAGTTCAATTTGGACAGGATAAAAAACGAGCTCCTACATTTTGTCAATTAATGTTTAACTTCTGCAAAAAGAGGCTGGGTTTTCTTTCATCGGCTGTGTTATCCTGTTAACGTTCAGTACAAAGGATGCCCTCTCAAAGTTTGCTCTTTTCCCTTCAGCAGCAAATAACATCTCACTGTTACAGTGTGGCAGAGGAATTGGATGTACTCTGCCTCTCTAAGTACCTACAAGTGCATGCATGGAAATAAAAAAGAGTATTCCAACAGACTTTGTCTATATCCAGGGTTTTTCAGACTTCCGTGTCTTCAAAACTCCTTTTTTATGTGAGTGAGGCACCACCTACTCCCCAAGAATTTTGTAACAAAAGGGAATTTTCCATCCACAAAGGAGCTGCTTCTGAGCAGGCTGGCTCACAGAGAAACAGAACAGCTCCAGCAGGAACAGACCCTGAGCCATCATGGAAATTCCTCAAGTAATGCTGTTTGTTAACACCCATCAAATGACAAGGTTTGGTTTGGGGGTTTTAGGTTTTTAAACCAAATGTTCAGCATGTTACCTCAATTCTCCAGTGCTCCATTTCATGTTTTTCCTCAATTATCTCCCCCTGTTACTTTAAGGGGGGATGACAAAAACAACACATTTCAATTTTGTCATTTATATCAGCTACAGCAGCAGCCTGTAATCCATATGGCAATGTACAGCATGGGCAGGGAACTGCATCTGAGTAATAAGGGGAAAGTGATCAATTAATCAATCAACGTTGAGCTCAAAGCTCAACAAAATAAAGCATATGTGTATACATAAAAAAATCCCCTTGTTTGGCATCTCTGCACATTCTAAAATATTGTCCTTGGCAAATGCACCATGCAAAGCAGATGCTAAATACTCAGCACACAGAGTAGCCTTCAAAAGCACCAGCTGAAAACACACATGGAACAGGCTCATGAATTGCAGAACAGGTTTATATATTGATTTTTTTACTGACATTTCAGCTTATGGCTCCTCCAGAGCCACCAGCATACAAAGCCACCTCAAATAACAGAGCTGAACTGCCCAGAACAAGTGCAAGCTAAGGATTTCTACACTCTCTTGATTTCCTTTTTAGTGCTTTCATGTGTTTGGTGGATGCAGGATTCCTGAAGCTCCCGTGCTCTCTCCAGTCACGAGACACTGCAGTGCATTTCTCACTGCCAGGTGTTTATTGGGCACATTTAGGATGAAAGCAGCAGCACTGGGATGTAGGATGACAACTTGGGGACATCTTGGGTCGTGAGCTACAAGGCACCTCACCTGCCTTTACACAGCTTAGCAAACATGAAGGGAGCTCCCCCAGCTCCTCTGAGCCCAGCTGGACTCCTGGGCAGGAATTTTTGGCAAGTTGCACCTTCACTTACCACAGGAAAACCAGAGTTACTGCAGGGCAGGCCCCTCCTGCTTCCCCTGCACAGGGACACGGGGCCAGCACCTGCCAGTTACACCTGGCTGACACATTACTAAAATAAAGTGGTAATTTTGTTGTTTTCCATGTTTTATTCTGCTCCCCCTCAACAAAAAAGAATGCAAGCCTCTGATAAAAGTACCCTGTGGTCTCTGTTTATGGACAAAGACACGTCACAAGTCACTGGAGTGCCCAGCCACCCCTGATTCTCTCCCACAGTTCTGACATCTTCAAAAGAAGATTCCAGCTTTCTAAGATGTCACATTTCCATACTCTCACTTCATTCACTCCCTTCAACACACAAACTCCATGTTCTTACCCTTTTTAGTCTAACTCAGGTAACTAAAATACCACATTTCTTTAAATAACACTTTAAAAAAATTGTATCTCTGTTAAAAAATAGTGTAAACAATTCAAGATTTGGTTCTGAAGTAGCCTTGTAGTGCTCCACCCCACAGCACAGCCAACAAGGGAGACAAAACTCCCAGGTGGGTTTTGATCCCTACAGAGTGCATTGATTTGTTTTTAAAAGGGCTGAAAACTTTTTTAATCCTCAGCAGAAAATGTAAACAATATTTAGGATTATTTATTCCAGCAAGACTCTCATCCAGCAGGTTGAAAACAAGAGAATCCAGTCCATACTCCCTATGTGGACAGTGTCACTGGCTTATTCAGCAACAGGATTCCGACAGAAAAAAAAAAGAGTGTTCCATGCAAGTGCCACCCTTGGCAGGTAAAAAAAATGAATTAAAAAAGAATAGAAATTATGGCAGCATCTGAGGTTACAGACCTTGAGGTGTTTTGGTGGCTTTTTTTAACTGAACTGTAACCTACTGAGAAAACACAACAGGAACTCCAAACCCAAGAACAACTGAAACAAACACTGACAAATTCTGCCAAATAAAACACAGTCAGCAGCTGCTAAGTGCTCACCTGGGTTACCTGTCTCATGAAGCACACGGGGAACTTCTGCCATGACATTTTTAGGGGGGAAATATCAAACAGCCTTTCATTTGCTCTCCTGACTCCTTTCAAATAGAGTCAAAATATCTTCACGTTCCTTTAAAGAGACAACCTCCAGTGTGGAGAGTTTTTTTACACCTTGTAGCTCAACACCTGTGCCAGGACTGTGTTCTGCATGAGGGGGACCCCAGACACCAAGGCCATTATTCTGCTCCTTCCACAGCTGTAGTAGAAACTGCCTTAACAAAGTAGGGGCCCTCGTGCAGGTAAGCCCTGAGCCTCAGGTAGTACTGATTGCCAAAAATCTCTGTAATGGTTTTGGAGTTCACCAGGGCCTTCACCAGTTCGTATTTAGCATCCTTTGAAGCTTTGTCAGGCTCCACAGATCTGTCCACAACGTACTCCACAAACCCTGGGCTGTTCAGCATCAGCTTCTGGGCCCATGGTTGATTTGCAATGGCCTGAACAGGAAAACAAAAGATGTGAGAGGGGGGGAAAAACATTTTAAAATCCCAGAAAAGCAGTTACACAGTAGGGTTTTTGGTACCTGGACAAGGAACAGGAAAAATTAAATGAGATAGGAAAGCACCACTCAAATCAAGCAGCAGGGTTTAACACTGGAGAACAAGTAGAGCTCAGTGCTTATCTTCAAAGTTTTGAGGGAATTATCACAGCAGTGTCTCTGGTGTAGAAGCAGCATCTTAAGAGCACAGCTCTTGCCTTTTTCCCCCTCTCCAATTTATTAGAAAATCAGCATTACAGACATGATGTGTCTGATGCATTATTTAAATGAGGAAGCCAAGTGGGGCATGAGGAAAAAATGCCTTTTTCTGGCCACTTCTGGGCTTTAACAAGAAGTTTGTGGAATTCACTTCGAAGAAATAAAGAAATCTGAGACTGAATGGCAACATAAGTCACTCCCTGCTGTTTAAAACCAAAAGCACTCACAGTAAAAACTCGTAAAGCCCCGCAGTGGAGATCAGGGAATGGCTGAGTACTGATGCTCCTGAACAGCTCCAGGGGCTGGCTGGACAAGGATGTGAACCAGGATTCAGTCATTCTTAAAAGGTCTTCTGTCTGCTGCTCTGGCTATGTAAATCACAAAAATGAAAAGAGTTTGATTAGGATTATGAAAAGCTTCCAGGGTTTCAGGATGTGTTCAAAGGGTTTAATCACTCATTTAGAGCTACACTGTTAACCCAGATCCCTGGATCCAAACACCACAGGGACTGGAGCAGTTTGCCCCTGTCCCTCTGAGCACAAGGATATGAACCTGTTTACTCCCATTCCCTCATCAATAAAGTCTTGACTTCATATTTTAATAACATTTCAGAACACCTGGCTCCTTACAAACAAAGCCAAACTTTTAAGCAAACCAATCAGGGAAATTTCAAAACAGACTATCAACGACTCAGAACACTGAAAGCACCACTGCTACTCAACCTAGAGGCTGCAAAATGTCTCCTCACAATTACTCAGGTGTGTGATGATTTCATTCTTGGAGATTTAAATAAAAAAACAAAGACAAAAAACCCCAACTTACAGGCAAGTAAAGCAGGGATGAAATTGCATCCAAGCACCGAAGCCGTAACTCCGTGGGGGCATTCTTGGCCTGGTGCCCTATTTTGCTTAAGAGATTTTGAAATCTACTTCCTTTCAAAACAAAAACAAAGTGTTTTTAATTAGTTCAACCAAATCTCCACAGGAACACAGTTACCCATTAGTCACTTTATAAATGTATTCATTAGGTAAGTGAATACATTTTTCAATTCCTTTCTGTATCACCCCAAACCAATTCACTCTTGTATTATAAAGTTTTATTAAAGAAAAAATAAAGATACTAACTAGTTTTCTGTAAAACCTGTTTGCCTTCCACATTTGATCCCAGGATTCCCAGTGTGTCCACAGCCACTCCAATCATGGTTGGATCCTGACTTTCTGCCATTTCAAAGACTTTTTCCATAAAGACAGGGTAGCGCTCACAGATCTGCTGGGGACTGTCTACAACAGCCAGATTGCCAAAAAATTTAACAAATCCTGAGAAAACAAGACCAAAAAAAGCATTTAGTGGAAGAACAGTAACTTCAGCAATGGCAAAATTAAATGTACATTAATGTGAGACTGAGTTGTTCCTAAACATGTGTTATTAAGTCTGAATAGTGTTGATAAAAAGCTCGAAATAAAGACAGAACTAAGCAACAAGCCAAATATTTTGACTGTAGCTTAAATCATGATGTTTGCATTCCTAAAAAAAGCTACAATAACACAAACTTTAAAGCTACAGCACAGCCTGTCCAGATCTTACCACTCTGAGGAATATCCACGTGTCACTGAATAAATAAAACACTTTTTAAACACCCAGTATTTTACACATCCGCTCTAATATTCAAAATTTCCCCCGAGCTTTCAACAGAGAGGCTTGACAGTGCTGCCAATTTACCCAACCACCAAAGCAAAGCCTGGAAAGGAGGAATGCATGGAGTCACCTGGCAGGTAGAAGCTGGAGAAGGGGTCAGACTCTGCCCCGAGGATGATGTTGGAGATTCTGTCGATGACTCCCTGCTGAGCCAGGTACTGCCGCCCGTGGGGGGTGTGGGCCAGCGAGGTCACCATCTCTATGCACGTGGCCCTGCAGCACACAAGGTCACTTCAGGTTATTTCAGGTGTTTATTTATTTATATTGAAGCACTCAGTGGTTAAGAAATGACATCCTTAAGAGAAAATCTTAGCGGAAAAACCCCAAGGTTCTCTGAGCTCATTCAGCTCTTCAGATTTGTGAAAGAACCAAAAAGTGTTTCTGTTGCAGCCAAATTGATAATTATCACTCCAGCTTGGTCCTCAGATTAAGGTATAAAGATCTGACACTCATGACAGTTTAAGAAGAGGCAGATAAAGCGTTTTTCTGAAAAGGGTTTTACAAGAAAAACACACAAATATATTTATCAGGGCTGTAACAATGGTGGAAACCTTGGCAAACTCACCCACGTACCTGACCAGCACATCCTCTCCAGTCAGCTCCCCAATTAACTCAGGGATCAACCCACTGTTTGCACAGTAATTCAGAGACTCTGCTGACACCGATGAAATCTCCACAATTAACTGAATAAAAGCAAAAGGGATGGTTTATAAAAACATTGAACTAATCCACAGCAACAGCCAAATACATCTTACAGTGCTAATTAACCCTATGTATATTAAATATGGATTTAATCACATTTTTATCATTAACCCAAAGGTTTGCCTGATGCAAGCTCATAAGGAGTTGCAAGTTTACAGCACATGCATTTGATGTTTCTTCCT
Source organism: Thryothorus ludovicianus (assembly GCA_013397245.1). Taxonomy (NCBI): domain Eukaryota; kingdom Metazoa; phylum Chordata; class Aves; order Passeriformes; family Certhiidae; genus Thryothorus; species Thryothorus ludovicianus. Next base: position 445,016 of record VZTB01013648.1, on the reverse strand, counting down.
GTGCTATCCCCATTAAGCTCCAAAATAGCTAAATTGTGTTATTCCTCCTCTGCCAAACATCTCTAATCTGACAGCTGGCACTTCTCCAAAACTCTCAGCAGCACTTCACATCCAAAGGTTAAGAGGCTACAGTTAACTATTTTACTTTTATTTTGAAACAAACACTTTCTGGTGTCTTTGGTAATTCTGTGTAGCCTTTCCAATGCCTTAGGCACAACAAGTTAGAAAATAAACAGTAATTCATACTTTTATACCAAAAAATGGGAAAGAGAAGCTATGACATCGTGAGAGCCATAATCTTCCTACTCCCTTCTAGTTTTGATAAAACACAGGCATGAAGAAAAGCACGTAAAGCAGTGAGAAACAGTAATGTAAAAGCCATAAAACCCAGGAGTACCAGAGAACTCCTCACCTCATAGACCCTGTATCGAACAACGTCACTCATGGCCATGACACTCCTCAGGTCACCCAACAAGCTGCTCCCAAACAGAGCCTCCAAACCCTCCTGGCTCTGAGCTATTCTGGACAGAGATTTGATGGCCTGCAAGCAAAAACAGCAGCTTATTATTAAAAAGGAACAAAACCAGGCAGAGAAGAAAATCTGACATTAACAGGTTTAGTCGTGATGTCCTTCATTAACTTATTAACTGTAGCTACACACTTAACTTCAATCATAATTCAATTTTCACTGATGAGAGCTCATGATTATTGTCATCCAGTTCCCTCAGCTTGCAGAGGAATGGGACAATAAAGCCACGTTTACCTCTTTGGCCACTGCTATTTTCTCCCCTCCAATGCAGTTTATGATTTGCTGTAACAGCTCAGGGCTGTGGAGAATTTCTGTGACAGCAGCTGAGTCTTCAACAATCCTCCCAATCTGATCAAAAAGGTACACAAGATAACATTAAAACATTAATTTATTTTTTTTTTCCGCTCTAAGGATACTCCAGCACTGGAACAGCTGCACAGAAAGCCAGAATCACTTTTTTTTTTATATTTCTGGATCAAAACTCAACTGGACACATCCTGAGCAGCTGCTCTTGGCTGAATTTCTAGAAATACATCCCAAACCACAACATCCCACAATCCTCTTCTTTTAAATTCATGCAACAAGTATCAAACTTCCACAGCCCCTTTGGTGTTTCCAAGATAAAGTATCCTGAATATCAAAATGTTGCTGCTTTTAATTCTTACATCCTGCTGGCCTGGAAAGCTTTAACCAGGACACGTGGCAGAAGTTTTATTCACAGGTTGCTTTTGTCAGAACACAATTTTGGACATTATTGCATTCCATACACACTGCACGGTAATTATCCCAAATGGGATGAGTGTGGAAAGGAACAATTCCTGCTTTTATCACAAACTGAGGGAGGAAAGAGCAGATGGAGACCAACCCAGAGCTCTGACCCCTCCTCCTGCAGGAAACCCTGTACCTGGGACATGGCGAGGATCTTCACAGAGTCGTCGGGGTGGAAAAGGCCCTTCTGCAGCTCTTCCCTCAGGTGCTGGATCACGAAAAGGGGGTCCAGGGCCTGCAGGAGCCTCTCCAGGATGGACACACAGGCGGACACCTGTTCCCTGGGCGGGACGGAGACAACACCGAGCCCGTGAGGAGAGGAACACCGCTGTGCCACCTCCCGCCCCGAAAGAGGGCAGGGAATGAGCCGGGGAGGCGGCAGGAACGCCCCGCTCCGGGGGAACAGCAGCGGGTCCGTTCAGGCCCGCGGCACCGCGCCGGAGCTCACCGGTCATTAACGGCGAGGAGGCCGAAGAGCGCTCCCAGGTGATGCTCGCCGAGGCAGACGCGGAGGGCTGCGGGCGGCACGGCCTGCACGGCGACCCGCAGGGCCCGCAGCTCCTCCAGGTTCGCGTCCCGCCGCGCCGCCCGCTCCAGCAGCTCCGCCGCCGCCGCCGCCTCCGCCATCTTGGCCGCCTCCGCCATCGCCCGCGAGTCTCGCGAGAACTCGCGTGTCCTGTGGCAACCGCCGGGCGGGAATATCGCGAGAACTCGAGTCAACGCCCTTAGCAACCGCAGCGCCGTTGCTAAGGGCGCCCTTTGCGTCCGCCTCAATGTAAACAAAATGGCGGCGCGCCGCGCCCCCCTCGGGAGCGCGCGGGTGGGAGGCGCTAGCCCGGTGGCGGGCGTGGTTATGTTAATTTGAGATCTCGGTAATTTGCGGGGCGTAGTTCGAGTAAAGAAGGTTGCATAGTCCCGGTAATGAAGGGGGCGTGGTCCCGCAATGAAGGGCGTGTCCCGTTGGGGGCGTGGTCTCTATCCCCTGAGGGAGGGCGGAGGTCGGTGCAAGCCCTTTCTATTTTTTGGAAAAACTGGGATGAACGGCGTTTGTCTGGGCTGGGGAAGGGAAAGTGCTGGTCCCGAGAGAGCAGGAGCAGCCGGTCCCAGCCCGGTGTTTGCCCGGAGCAGCTCCCTGCGCTGCGCAGAACGTGCCACCCCCTCACGTCTTCAGGCTGAATTTTATCAACAAATTTTGCAAACAAATTAATGTCGTCAGATAACTTCTACAACTTCGCGCTTCCACCTCTGCGAAAGATCACATCCCCCAAATAAATGTGTGATAAACGGTTCAGGTGTTGTGCAGGCTGGCAAGGAAGGAATTCTGCTGGCAGATTATGGGACCAGACAAGGGGACAATAAAAAGTTACAAGGGGACAATAAAGTTACAGCGTGAGACAGAAACAGCGCTCGGCTCCTCTGCCCCGCGTCCCTTACAGGAGATTTTGGGTGCAAACACCGCGCCTGGCTGTTTCCATCCAGAGAGCCCCAGCCAGACGAAATCTGAGAAAAGAACAATTTCACAGACAGGGAAATCAAAGCAAAGGTGACAAATGGCAGCAGCAATGCCTCAGGGACGGCACCGGGAGGGTGCCGGTGGCTGTGCTGCAGGGAGAGCCCGGGAATCCCGGCGGATGCTGGTGCGGGCGGTCCCGTACCAGCTCTCGGGTGTCTGACCCCACTTTTGGGGTGCCAACCCCCGGGATTTGTCCCCCCCAGCTCCGCAGGTCAGGCAGGTGCGGGTGGCAGGTGGGGACACGGCGCTGTCCCCCGTCCCACGCCGCAGCCCCCGGCGGGCGGGCACCAGCCGGGGACGAAGGAGAGGAGGAGGAGGAAGGAGAGGAGGAGGAGGAGTCAGTGCCGCTGTCCGGGCAGCGCTCCCGGCTCGGGCACAGCAGGTGGAGGAGCCGCCGGACATGGAGGGGCTGAGCCAGCGCTGCCCGCTGCCCCCCGCGGCACAGGGCTGCCCCCGGCCCGGCCGCGGCACCGTGCTGCTGGTGAGTGGGGATCGGGAATGGGATGGACACAGGGGTGAGATGGACACGGGGCTGGATGGACACCAGGATGGGATGGACACCAGGATGGGATGGACACCAGGATGGGACGGGGTTGGACATGGGGCTGGGATGGACACGGAACTGGGATGGGGATGGACATGGGGCTAGGATGGACACAAGGATGGATGGACACGGGGCTGGAATGGGGATGGACACAGGACTGGGATGAGGATGGACATGGGTCTGGGATGGACACGGGGATGGGATGGACACAGGGATGGGGTGGACACAGGGCTGGGATGGACACCAGGATGGGATGGACACCAGGATGGGACGGGGTTGGACATGGGGCTGGGATGGACACAGGGGTGAGATGGACATGGGGCTGGAATGGAGATGGACACAGGACTGGGATGGACACAGGGGTGAGATGGACATGGGGCTGGGATGGAGATGGACACAGGACTGGGATGGACACGGGGCTGGGATGGACACAGGGGTGAGATGGACATGGGGCTAGGATGGACACGGAGCTGGAATGGACACAGGAGTGGGATAGGGATGAACACAGGGCCAGGATGGACACAGGACTGGCATGGGGATNCCAGGACGGGGTGGACACCAGGACTGGATGGGGTTGGACATGGGGCTGGGATGGACACGGAGCTGGAATGGACACAGGAGTGGGATAGGGATGAACACAGGGCCGGGATGGACACAGGACTGGCATGGGGATGGACACAGGACTGAGATGGACACAGGAGTGGGATGGGGATGAACACGGGACACTCCCTGGTGACCACAACACACACCAACCCACACCAAGCAACCAAGGAAATACCTGTCTGTACCTTTGTTAGCAAACCTCTCCCCAAAAGCAGCGTGCAGTGGGGGTGGACTCCCTGTACCTGCTGGGAGAAAACTTGAAAAAAAACTTGAAAAAAAATTTTCAAGTTTTTTTGCACTCAGCATCACCACAAGTTGTGTTCAGGTGGGGTTCAGTTGGGGTTTTTAAACAGAAACTCATCAAAACTAGGCAAAAAATCCTAGCATGGTTGTTCTAAACCAAAAGCTGTTTTTAGTTCACCAAAGCCAAAAGAAGTGTTACAGAAATCTGAGTCTCTCTGAACTAAACTGGCATTTTGCTGCTCAGTGCTTTTCAGTGAAGTTCTTAAATCCTCACGGGGGTGTTTTCAACTTTATTCACTTCAGTATTTTGGCAATCATGAGTTTAATTGGTTTATCAGGTGGAAATCCTGACATTTCACTTCTCCTTTGCACCATCCCCTGGCAAATACAATTATTCTGGAAAAAGGAGGGGAAATCTTCCTTTTTATTAAAAAAAAAAAGCAGGGGAAACACCAAAAAAAACCAAGATAGTGTTCATATTTGTGCTAATATTCAATCACAAGTGATCCTGGGGATTTCCTCATCACATGCACGTACATCTTACAAGAAGATTAATGATCAGCAGGCTGAACAGGTTGGATGTTTGTTTTTTTCCTGAGCAGGGAGCGTGATTACATTTTAATCTGGAAAAAATAGGTACAGCACATCTCTGTTTGGCTTGTAACTCGCTGAGTAGCTTCTGGGATTTGTTGTATAATATTTGTTAAATGGCTTAGTGGGGAAAAAAAAGAGCAAAGAAGGAGCTCTAAAAATTATGATGAGAAGTCTTGTGGTAGCAAAGAATATTTCCTCAAATGGATTGGGAAAGAGGAGACAAGCAATCAGTCATTTTCCAAATGGGAAGGAGCTCCTGGCTTTGTGGTGACAAGAGAGATTTTTAGTTCAATTGGAAAGAAAAAAAAAAAAAAAGGAGATTTCTACATTAGTGCTGTAATGGCAGATTTTTCAGAGGGCAAAGTAGGGTGGAAATAAGGGGGGAAAAGGAATATATTCTTAGTCTTCTAAGCATTTTTTTTTTAATCATTGTAGCTGAATCAGGGCCAGATGCTGTTTACATCAAAAACAAAACAAAAGACAAAGGGAAGGCGCTGCAGCCCGGAATGGCACCGTCCTTCAGCTGCTCCTCAGCACTCCAAATTAACCTCACCATTCCCCCAGCTCCCCTGCCGGGATAATGATAGATTTTTGGGAGGCTGTGGATGGCATGTGAGCACAAACAGCCGTGAAGGGGCTTGCCAGGAATAGCAGCTCCTGCTCAGCAAACCCCACTTGTTGCTGCTGCTCTGCCAGGCCACGGGCAGAGCCTTGGTGTTTGTGCAGCCCTGCAGAGCTGGGCTGTGTGCACTGAGGTTTCTGTGCCCCACAGGAGCCGTAGTAGCAGATAATTAAGATGAGGTGAATTTAAAACCTGCCTTTTAGCTGGAGCGTGGGCTGGGTGGGCTGCACCCAGAGGAGAATAACCTGACAGGGCAGGATGGAGATTCCCCAGGTCCTGTCTCCCATGGACAGATTGCTGACATCCCCAGGGAGGCAGAGGGTCCTGTCCCCCCATTTCCCAGAGGGATGGACACACCTCACCCCTGGCTAAAGGATGTCCTGAGCAGGACAGATGAGCTGGGTGTGGCAGCCATTCCTTTCTTGCTCTTTTTTGCACAAGAAACTGAGACATTCCAAGTCCTACCTCCTTATTCTTCTTCAGAAACCCAGTCCTGGCTGCTGTGGTTGGGTGGTGGGGTCTGTAACCCCCATTAGTCTGGGGGTGACCTCCCACAGTCAAGGCCTGGGCACCCCTGGGTTGATCCAGCCTCAAAACTGCCCCTCTCCTGCCCTGAGCACGAGCTTGGCCCTCTTGGAGGGGAATGGAACCCCCTAGGAGCAGGTTCTCACCTTAATTTAATTTAACTGATTCCTGCAACGTTGAGGGAAGCCTGGAAATGTCCCTCAGGTCACGGGCAGTGTGGGTGCTGCTTTCCAAAGCGCAGCATTTCACCTGCCACCACCCCTGGTGTTCTCTCCGAGGTGCTGACGCTGCTGGTGCTGATGTACCCCCTGCTCCGGGGCCTGGCTCTGCACCTGCACTCTGCTGTCACTGGCAGCTACATCCCAGGGACACATTCCATCGCCTTTGTCAGCTGCCTCAACGAGCAGATCGCCAGGGACATCGCCAGGTACGGGGCACTTCCCCTGCTCGTCTGCTCCGGGGCTCCCAAAGCTGCAGTAAAGCTGGATACCTCCTCGTCCCTCTGTGCTTTGCATTTCTAGGGGGGTGAGGCCCTGGCACAGGGTGCCCAGAGAAGCTGTGGCTGCCCCATCCCTGGAAATGTCCCAGATGGGGCTTGGAGCACCCTGGGATAGGGGAAGGTGTCCCTGCTCATGGCAGGGGGTGGAGTGACATAAGATTTAAGGTCACTCCCAATCCAAACCATTCTGGGATTCTGTGATGCCCAAGCAATGCTCCTTTCCACTGACTCTGCATCACAACCCCCTCGCCAAGAGCTGCTCTGTCCCAAAAAGCTGATATTGCCTCTGAAGTCACTGCCACAGTAACAGCAAGCAGTTCTCAATTTATTTCACTGCCTTGCATTTTCAAGACCCATTTTCCTGACCCTGAATTTCTGGGCTCTCAGGTGGATTAAGCTCCAGCCTGATGTTCTCTGATGTGCCACAGTCTTTGTCCTTCTCCAGACAACAAAATTCCAGGAGAGATATTTATAGAGAGGGACAAAGCCCAGTGCTCTGACACAAAAATAAAGGAAGTATGAAAGGGGTCCACAACAAACACTTGTGAGGTGCCACTCTGCTCAGCAGGCAAACTTCAGGGAATGAGGGCTCTTCCTCAATTTTTTCCTTCTTCTATTTTAATGTATGAGATCCTTTGGGTGATATTTTGCATGCAGAGGGTTTTTTTCACACATCTGTCAGCCCCGGTTTCAATGGATGGTCTGTTCAAAGAACTGAACCCGTGTTCACTGGGGAGGTGTTTATGATGGACCATGAAGTTTCCTGCAACACCTCCTGCACTGTTTTCCTGCTGCCCTGCTGCTGCCAAAACCCCTCCATCTCCAGCAAAGAGCTCCCAAACATGTTCAGGAACTGACAGGCTACTGAAAGAGAGTTTGTGTCACCTTAAATGCTGCAACTGTACTAAGAAATTCAAATAGAATTATGTCTGCACTGCTCGATGTCTCCTAAAAAAAAAAAAGGAGCTACTGTACCTGGTGAAAAGAGCCTCAGTTCCTGAAAATGCCTCATCTTAAGAGCGTTGCAAATGCTTTCCACTCTTTGTTCCTCATCTTGCAGGGAAGGGAGAGGAGATAAATCAGCCCCCCTCGCTGAGATATGTGTACTCTGGTTGTGGTTTTACTGGTGGACTAATTACTCCTTTGTTCTGGAACGGGGAGCAATGAGCCCTGATTGCAGGGGATGACACAGGGCTTCTACATTCATTTTCCTCCAGTCCTTTTTCCTGTGCTGTACACTCATTTTCCCCCATTCCTTTTTCCTGTGCTGTCGTGTTTATTCTTCCTTTGCCCTTCTCAGTGGAGCACTCGCTCGGATGGATCAGTCTGCAAGGAAATTTTTCACTGATTTAAGGAAAAGGGGTTCAGGCTTTGGGAAAGCAGAAGCTGCAGGTAGAATTCAGCTTCTCAAGACTTTCTTTCCTGTCCTGGGAGGAGCTGTCCCCTTTGCCTGGGTGGTGTGGCCACTGCACCTCACCCAACTTGCCCAGCACCCCGCCAGCCCCCACTGCTGCCTTAGATTTGTGCTTATCATTTTCTTTGCTTTTCTGCTTATTAATATTTAATCTGTCTCACTTCAGGGCCTGTTGTGAGACAAAGAAACACAATTAAGTGCCCAACCCAAAGCTATCATGTATTATGCAGGCATTTTCCACAGATCACATTCAGCTTCTTACCATGTTCTCTGCTCCCCTGGTGGCCTCTTGTTGCTGCTCAGCTTGCTGGAACAAAGTTCAGGGTCTCAGAATCTCATTTTTTTTTGGGACAGAGCACTGAAACCAAAAGGTTCCAATGCTAAAGGGACTTGCAAGTTGCAGGCAGCAAATCCAAACTGATTTGTGCCATGTGTGACATGGCAGGCACAGCAGGGGTGGCTCTGCCCGTGCTGCTGCACTTTTTTGGTCTAAAGATTAACTCAAGATGCTCCACGAGCATTAAATGCCTGGAACTGCCTACACATGGTGAGAACAAACAACCCTGAACCTTCTGGGGTGCTTCTCCTCCCCAGCCATGGTCCCCTCAAGCCAGTGCTAAAGAAAACCAAAGGTGGGGTCACTGCTGCCCTGCCTGAAGGGACAGCTGCCACCTCTGTGAGAAGGGCCAGATGCTCTTCTGGTCACAAAACACAGCATTTGTCCCCTTTCTTCTAAAAATGCCCCCTGAGATTGCTTCAGTGCTCTGTAATCTCTGAAGTATCACTTCTGCTGGCAGCCCCGAGCAGCTCTGCAATAACAAACCAGCCCACAACTGACAGAGGCAGCTGGGGGGGAGGAATTTATTTGGGCCTCAGATTTCTAGGACATTTTGGGTTGAAAAACCTCACTGTTGTTAACTTAACAAGATGCACATTTAGGCTGCTCTGGGAGGAAGGGGCACAGCTGGGCAGAGGCAGACAAACCCCTTCCCATCCATCCCTGGCTGGGCTCTTGCAGTCCCACAGTTCAGTCCCTGCCCTGGTGACACCACAGCCAGAGGGGCACAGGGCTGGCACTGGGCAGGGTCCCCCAGGCCAGGAGCAGCACCCAAACTCCCCCCTCAGCACAGGGAGGGTCCCAGAGCCTTGCCAGAGGAGGATCTGCTCTGAAGTATCTCCAGCCAAAGTTCACCCCTGCCTCTGTTTTCCCAGGGTAATAAGTAACCCAAATTTCCATGTCTCCAATGTCAAAGCTGCTGCTGGCAGTCCTGGGCAGCACGAAGGAATGTCCCCAAGGCTGGGGGTGAGCACTGGGCTGGGCTGGCACTGACTCCCCTCCTGTCTCCCCCAGGGCCATCATGGATAAGAAACTGGCTGCCTACGTGAACATCCTGCCCAAGAGCTCGGCCTTGTGAGTTGGGCTGGACATTCCCCCTCAGAGGAGGCAAACCCGGGGTCTGCAGGGTGGGAAGGAGGGGATGGACACAGGTCTGGGTTTCCAGAAGGCTGCTGGGTCAGTTTGTTGTTGCAGATGCTGGGGATGAGCCTCACCCTGCTCATTGAGGAGCACAGATGCTCTGACTGCCCGTGGGGATCATTCATTTATTGGTTACTTGGCTACACAGACATCCAGCAATTTAGGGTTTATGGTCCTGAGGACGTGGTGCTGTTATTAGAGGCTCTAAAAAGCAGCCAAGGTAGGGAGCAGAAAAGGCCTTTACAAAATTAAGCAGCTTCTCCAGGCAGGAAGAACAGCGGGTTTGACCTTGGAATAGGCCCAGCCCTGCTCTGCAGGTGTCCTCAGCTGGCCATGCAAAAGGACTGCACTTGTTAGAGGGGTTCAAGAGCAAAGCCCCAAAACAGCTTTTCCTCATGGAAACACCCTGGCAGAAGTGAGGAACAGGCTCCTCACTTCCTCACACCACAGCTTCCCTCAGGAGGGGATCCCCACAGTGCACCCCCATATCCCACCTGAGGGCAAACCCAGTAATTCCCTTCTCCCCCTTACCCCTAATTTCCTCCAAACCCAAACAGCCCTGGCAGCTCCAGCTGGATTCTGCTCCGTGCCCTGCTCAGGAGTCACGGCGGCGTCTCCGAGCCCTCCTGGCGCAGGAGCCCTGCAGGCAGATGAGATCAGGACGGGCTCCTGGCAGACAAAATGTTTTGAAAGGTCACATCTGACTCATGAGAAGTGCAGCTCCTCTCCTGCAGGGAGAGAGAGGAAGAAAGCTCAGCCTCCCATCCACGATCCCTGCAGGCTCCGTCCTCTGGTCACTGCTCAGAGCAGGGCCACCATCTCAGGGCACCCCACTCCCAGAAATTTGCCCTCCCAGTCCCCCTGGGCAAATTCTCTGGAGGAGGCTCTGGTCCATAAATCTGGGGGGCTCGCTCACATGCTCAGCAGTTTTGGGGCCAGCAATGCTTCTTGAGCCACCTTGTAAAGAAATGGCCACATGCAAAAAGCACCGAGCAAGGAAAGTAACCCAAGGGGTGGCATGGCTGCAGCCAGAGCTGGATTTGCTGATGCTGCTTTTCTTTTAAATCCAGGTATTTCTGGAAAGGGGAACTGGAAGAATCCACCGAAATACTGCTGGTAAGTGATCATTCCCTACATCACAAAAATCTCTGTTGTAAACGGCCCCAGATGAAAGGGGCTGCAGGGAGGTTTGGGGAGGGTGGCACCAACCTGCTGGGTTTGGGAACATCCCCCAGGGAAGAGCCCTGGAAGAGCTCCTGTCACACCCCTGGCCATGCTGGGTGGGTGGAACTGCACTTCAGGATGCCTCCATCCCTTCACATCTCTCTTGGGGTCTGTTTGGGTTTTTTACTCTCCACAGCTGGTGAAAACAAGGACGTCGAAAATAGGGGAATTGTCCAACTACGTCAGGTGAGGCTCTGGCTCCTCAGAGACACTGGCTGTCCCATCCAAGGTAGGCTGCCACCTCCTGCTCCAGCTTTGGGAGTTCCTTGAGCCCCTTCCCACCCAGGGAGGGGTTAAGTGTTCCTGCTGTAACTTACAAGCCAGAAAAACCCAGAGATGGCATCAGCAAAAAGGAAAAGGTGGCAGAAATATCAACTGCTGGGCTTCACCCAGCCTTCCAGGCTGGTATCGAGGAGGGATTCTCCTCCTCACACAGGTTATTCCCCGACAGCCTCCTGACAGGATTTCCTGCATTTCCCGAGGGGGGAACACGCTCAGCTTTGGGCCAGGCCCCCGGCAGTCTGCGGTAAACCCCAAACTCAAAGCAAAATTCCCACGTGGCAGAAAGAAGCTGCGGGTGCTTTGAAGTGCGGGAGGGCGCGGGGCAGGGCTGGGAGCTTCCCGCGGGGCTGGCGCTGACTCTGCTCCTCCTCTGCGCCTGCTTCCACTTTAGATCCATCCATCCCTTTGAAATCCCCGAAATCATCAGCCTGCCTATTGACCAAGGAAACCCTCTCTACCTCAAATGGATAGAGGAGAACGTCCCACGGGACTGAGAAGCACAAAGTGCAGCTCATTTTCGGGGAGACCGGGACCCTGCCGAGCCGCACGGGAGGCAGCTTTTACCTTCTGGGGTTTGGTGTGACACAGGAGCTGGGATTGGGAACCCTCCCCTCCTCGGCCTGCCCCGGGAGCGCTGAGCAGCCCGGAGCCGGTGCAGGCTGAGCTGGGCGAGGGCCGCCCGCACCAAAGCTGCGGATGAGGATACGCGGAGATGCTCCTGTCGGGACACTCGGGGCTGCCTCAGGCTGGCAGCAGCCAATTCCAGCTGGGAGCCGCGGCCTGGCAGCCCCTGCAGTGCCGTGTGCCCGCACAGCCAGCCCGGAGCCCTGCCCCGCAGGATGTGGCCGGGCTCCCGCCGGCAGCAGCTGCTGCTGGAGCCTCGCAGAGGCCGAGGAAGCAGCAAACCGCGGCGAAGACCGCCAGGATTTAGCAGGAGCTGGGAGCAGCACACACAGACCCCGTGAGAGCTGGGATGAGCTGGGCAGCACCCACAGGATGCTCAAGTGCCCGCAGGAACACGACACTGCCCCGGCCCGGCGTCCCCAACCCCACCCGAGCAGCGGCTTTCTGCCGAGGGCAACTTGAACTTTGCAAAATGCTCCTTATATTAATGGTTTCTGGGATATAACTCATTACGGAATGTTTTCGAGTTATTTCTGTGACTGGGAACGGAATAAACAGCAGCGTTTCTTACCTGGGCAGGCTCTCGTGGTCACAGCTGGGCTTGCACACCTCACCTGGCACAGAGCACAGGTCAGCAGCACCAGCTGCCCCGTGGTGGGCACCGGGCATCCCACCTCAACAATCCTCACGCTACAAAATAACAGTGATGTTGAAAAAACCCCACCTTTTAATTGTACATCAGACATATTAATTACAACTCGGGTATAACGAGAGTTGCTTACAAGCAGCAACCTGAACTCAGAAATCAGAAGGTGCACAGAGTTGTTATATTCTCTATTACAGCGAATGCAAAATATACTCTGCAACAAAAATACTTTTAAAGGCTCCACATTCAATCCTCTGCAAGAAGCCAGGAGAGGAGGACAGGGAACAGAGAGAGAGCAGAGAGGAGCCAGTACCATATCCTCGAGTGTGATGTCCTTTGGCACATCCCACAGGCACAACCCTGCTCAGCCCTGGCACAGCTCTTGGCAGCCCCTTGGAGGGGCTCCACAGGCACTAAGAAAGGGAAATATTTGAAGTGACCCCTCAAGGACAAAGATAAGGCAGGACAGGGAGTTCTCCAGCTGCTGGACCCCTCCCTGCCACGGATGGGAGAAACTTGGAGCATCTCTCCCAAAAAGAACAGGGACACTCTGCCCTGGATGAGCCGAGATCCCACAAGCACAGGTAGGACAGGACAGGGGCTGCTGATGGACAGGACCCCCCAGCCCAGCACGGCCCACCCTCCATCCCAAGGAACAACCACAGTGGCATGGGGGAGAGATGAGGAGGACATTAAAAATATATCTCTCTCTCTAAAGGAAAAAAATCTAACACATCTACCTGATACTGGAATCTTTTTTAAAAAGCCAACTGCCCTGCTCCTGCCCAAGCAGGCAGTATTGCTTTGTTAAAGGAGGGGGCTGCTCCTTCTCTCCTGCAGACAAATCAAACCCAGTGCTCACAAACGTCACCACTACGAGAGAGGCACAGCCAGCAAGTCCCAGGGACGGCCACAGGGACCCCGGTACAGCCCCTTCCCCCTGCCCCCGCCGTCCTCTTCAGCCTTTTTTTGGTTTGTCTGCTGGTTTGGCACATTTGGGATGAAGATTCCTGTAGAAACAAAGGCCTTGGGCTCCGGTCTGTGAAGCGCCCACGGTGGTTTTAAGGCAAAGGAGGATTTTTGGGATGATCTCTTCCAAGATCGTGATTGTCAGAACAGGGCAATGAAGCTGGTGCAGCACCACGCAGTCCAGGTTGTGGGGTGAGAGCTCGTCTGCCCCGTGGCTGCAACAGCCACATGCGGGCTGCATCGGGGGCGTTTTCCCCTCATATAAAACAAACCACATTCCTTTAATGAATGCATTCAGGATGAGGTGGAAAACCCCAAGAGCTGTCCCCAGTTTCCCGTGGGCACTGGGACGGGCTCAGGAATGAGGAGGGGTTCATGTTTTGGCAGCAGGACCCCTCGAGGCTGCTCGGTCAGGCTGGCACACCGGGATGAGCCAGGCTGTGCCAGGCACAGGCTCAGGCCCCTCTGTGTGAGCAGGGTGTGGGGTGCCCCCCAAGCTGTGCCAGGGGGACCCTTCTGGAAGGGCTGGACCCCCGCACTGCTCTGACCAGCACCAGGCTCCATCGGGGGGGCACGGCTGGGCCACGCTCTGCAGAAACACAGCCAAGGAACTAAAAACTGTTAACATTATAAAAATAGAGCATCAGGGCTTCAGGTTTCATTCCTGGGCAGCACTGCCGGCCTGGGCGCTGCCTCCACCCGCCGAGATCGCTGGGAGGAGGGACCAGCACCTCTCCTGTGCCTCAGGGGCTGTCCCATCAGCCCGATCTCCTCTGCTTTGGCTCCGGGAGAGGTTTCGGGGCTGGCGGGGCTCAGTAGGGTGTCGTGCCTTCCCACTCCACCAGGTACTGCACCTTCCCCTCCAGCGTCACCCGCCGTGCCAGCACCTGGTACTTCTCCCCGCACACCAGCCGGCCCGCGGCCCCGAAGTAGCTGCTAATGGAGGACTTGAGGTGGGACAGCGAGGAGTCGTCCTCGCTGATGCTCTCGAAGGTGTGGCTGTCGATGCCGTCGTCGGGGCGGTCGGGGCCGGCCGCTGCCTCGCTGCCCTCGGGGGTGGCCGCGGCCGGGCGCCCGCCCAGCTCGCCCCCTCTCCTCTTGGCCCCCGAGGCGTAGGCTGGCACTGCCAGTTTGCGCTTGCGGCTGCCCACGGTCCTGCGGCTGCCGGGGAGGGTGCAGGGCAGGAGTGAGGGCAGCGCCCAAAAGGTGCCCCCCCCTCGTGCTGGCTTCTGGAGGGTATTTGGGAATTTGGGGGAGCCCAGCAAGGATCAATGGCTCTGATCCTGCACACCCAGCAAGCGCCACTCTGGGACCCCCAGCCAGTTTTGGGACATAGGGAAGAAAAGCTCCCCATGGTGGGGCATGAAGAGGGGAGACACGGGCCCTCGTCCCCATGGCCATGCCACCAGGACCCCTCCAGAAGGGGGCAAGGGGCACAGTCCTCACCTGGACTCGTAGGAGAGGCTCGTGGTGGCCGAGCCTGAGGTGCTGGTGGCATCTGTGGAGTCCACATCCGACAGGAAAGTCTGTCCTGAGCTGGCACTGTGGACGGGATGGGGTGGGACAGGCTGGGATGCAGCATCGCCCCCAGCAGCACCCCTGGCCCCTCACACCCCTGCTCCAGCTGCACGGACCTTTTGAGGCTCTGGATCTCATCCAGCGAGAAGTCGAAGATGCTGGCCAGGTGGTGGTTGGTGCTCCAGGCCGAGGTGAAGTCACTCTGTCACAGAAACAAGCTCACCCCTCACTGCCTGGCACAGGGGTGCTGCCCACACCCCACCACTGGCACCCTCTGCCCGGGCAGTGCCCAGGGGCTGCCAAATCCCCGGGGGCTGCAGAGAGGAGGGGGTGAAGGACTCACGCTGGGAATGGCATCCTCCAGCAGGAACTTGGCCCTCTTGCGCCGCGCTCGCCGCTTCTGCTGCTGGAGCTGCCGCGGCAGGAGGCTGCGAACAGGGCGTGAGGGGGCGCGGCCGGGGGGCTGCTGCTGCGGGAATGTCCGGGGAGACGGGGCCACTCACCTGTCCTTATGGGCATATTTGTTTTTCCCCTTCTTCTTCAGCTCACAGGAGCCGCTCTCGCCCTCGCCGGGGGCTTTCTCCGGCAGCACCTTGCTGGGGGGGTTCGGGGGGACGCGGATCCTCAGGCGGAAGATGCATTTCTTCTTTTTTATCTCCTTCCCACACAGAAACCTGGGCGGCAGAGGGGAGAGGGCAGCCCTCAGCCAGGCTGGCACGGGAGCATCCTGCACCCCAGCCTGCGGCCATCCCCGGCCGGGACTCACCTGCTCTTGTAGCTGTTGAGGGCGTTGAGGAGGTGGGGGCCGCGCTCGGAGATGGGGGTGCCCGTGAGCTGCGGGACAGGGGGACAGGGCACGGCTCATTCCCGCTGTGGTTATGCAAAATCCAAACAGACGGGGGAACCCGAACTCCGGCTTTCGGCTCCTGCCCAAGGCCGGGCAGAGAGGGAGGGAGCCAAAACCCGGCCACAGCCACCCGGGTCTGGCACTGCCGCCCTCGGGGAGCGGGCCCGTCCTGCCCCGGGGACAGGTTTCCAACACCCCTTGGTGCGAGTGCTTCTCCCAGCTCTAGCTCCCACTGGGGAAGGTGCCAGGTCTGACACTCCAGCAGGGAAAATCCCAGTGCAGAGGAAGGGGAATGAGCTCCTCCGGAGCAGAATCTGCCATGCTGAGTGCTGCACAAGCATTGTTGCATTTCTCACTCCCATGGCTGCTCTCCAGCCCAAGCCCGGGTTGTGTTTGTACCTTCCCGAGCTGCAGAGGGTCCCAGTGGTGGTTCACAAAGGCCAAGATCTCCTCGAAGTCAAAGTATTTCTTCTTGCTCTGCACACCCAGGTTGTAGAGGGCGAGATGGACGATGTCCACCCTGCAGAAAAGAGGGGCACAGGGTCAGCAGCCTTGGCAGGATTGGTGCCACCACCATGCCCTGCTCTGCCAACGCCACTACAGCTCCCAGGCCTGCCCAAACCCACCTCTGGAACCTTCCCACCCTTCACAGGGGAAACAACCCAGGCCAGAGATGTATCTCAGCAGAAGCCACAGCCAGGACAGCATCCCTGGAGCTTTGGGGAGAGGTGGGACACTGCCTGCAGCTGGGGAAAAACCCAAACACACAATCCTAGAATGCTTTGTGTTGGAAGGGGGCTCAAAAATCATTCAGTCCTGTCCCCTGCCATGGGCAGGGACACCTTGCTCTAGTCCAGGTTGCTCCAAGCCCTTTCCAGCCTGGCTTTGAACACTTCCAGGGATCAGCCAGCCCGGTGTCCCAGAGCCACCTGGGCACATTCCAAAGGAGGCAGAGCCTGTTTCTTACCATCTCAAGGGCAGGCGCTTGATGTATTCTGGTCCCTGGTTGCACACAGAGCAGAAAAACACATAGAACCTGGAAAACATCAGGGAAAATGCTGGGAGTGAGGATCAGCCGGGTGGGGACAGTGCCAAGGGTGACAGCAAGGCCAGGAGGAGCGGGGCTGGGACAGGGCCACCGGATCCGGTGTCAGACAGATCAGAGCTGGGGTGTGTCCATGATTCCCCCTGGGGAGCCACCTCAGCAAAGCCCAGAAGGGTCATACCTGTCCCCAAACATCATGGGGTCGCTGAGGCACTGGGTACAGGCTTCGTGGAACCACTGCCGGCAGCGGTAGCACTGCAGCATCTTCAGGTACCACCTGGGCAGGGGCAGGAGAACGGTGACAGTGAGGGCAGCGTGTGGCAGCCACTGCCCCAGTCCCCTCCCAACCACGGACCCCAGCCAGGCAGAGAAAGTCTGTCCCCAGCTGGTGTTTCTGCTGCAAAGGGCACCTCCAGGAGGTGGCAGGGACAGCGTGGGGAGCAAAGCCGCTGGCCCCAGGGCAGTGCCCTGCAAGCCTGAGACCGACCATCCCCACCCTGATCTCATCTTCCTTTTCCCCACAAATGGTGACACCCAGGCAGGGCCTTACTCTCCGGGCCCCCCGCAGTAGCAGTAGCACTGCTGCTGGTTGGTGCGGTGTGGGGAGTCCCACTCCAGCAGCTCGGGGTTGTAGGACAGCACCATCTTCACGGCTTGCAGCGTCCTGGCAATGGCTCCTTTCTTCAGGGCACCCCCTTTCTGCAGGAGAGACAGGGACGGGGTCAGCACAACCACCCGGGAGCACGTCCTGCCCCGCTGCGCCGGGGACGGAGCCGGGAGCTCGGGGCAGCCCCACTCACCCGCACGGCCAGGGCGAAAATGCAGCGGCGGCAGAACCACGGCGTCCCCAGCGGGCCCTCGCCGCCGCTCGCCACCGGGATGTGGCACTGCTGGTGATAACCTGCGGGAGGGCTCGGCATCAGCGCCGGGGGCTCACCCGGCCGGGACACGGCAGAGCCCGGGGTGGGACACCCGCACTCACCCAGCCCGCACTTCCCGCAGATGAGGATTTCGTTCCTGGGGCCCGACTTCTTCCCCAGGCAGATGCTGCACTTGGGCTCCTCCCCCGGGACACCGGCTGCGGGACGAGGGTGGCAGAGGTGGCACAGCCACGTCCCCGCGCTGCTGGGAAGGGTGGGAAAGGGAGGCTGGGGCGTCACTCACCATGCTGGATGTCCTTCCAGAGGACCCAGTACTTGGAGTTATCCTCAAACGTGACGAGGCAGCTCTGCTTGGAGCCGCTCACCTGCCAGAAGAGAGCAGGAGGAACGGTTGTGGGTCAGGTCCCATCCCCAGCACTTCCCTGTTTTCCTTGGTGCCTGACCCTGACTCTCGGGGCTGCGTGACAGCCCGGGGCAGGACATAACCCAAACCGCCCTGCTGACCAAAGACACATCGCAGCCCAGGCCAGCATCACCTGAGCCGCCAGCTGAGCCAGGGAATGGCACCGGCTCCACTGGCACCACTTCGGGCCCTCCCGTTCCTCTGGGGGTGCCCACGTTACCCTCTTGATCTTGCCGAGGTAGTAGAGCCCGTCTGTCCAGCGGCACAGCACGTACTGCCCCTCGGTCAGCCTGACCATCAGCTCCCGGCAGCCGCTGCCCCTCCGCGCCGAGCCCGCCGCCTGCTGCACCCGCCCGGCGGCCGCGTACACGTCCCGGATCAGGGGGTTCAGCTCGGTGGTCTCCATCAGCAGAGCCTGCGGGGGACACGCACGCTGTCACCTGCTCGCCCGGCACGGCACGACATCAGCGGCCACAGCATCCCGGAGCGTTTAGCCTGGGAGGACCGAGGCGGGAGATGGTTCAGCCCCACCAGCAGGGGCTCAGGACGCTGCAAAACAGAGCCGATGAGACGGTTCCTTTCCACGAAACCCAGGGAGCAGCCAAAAATCTTTGCTACTGGTGAGCAAGAGGGAATTAACCCCCGACAGGCTCCCACAGCACTGGGACGCGCCACATGGTTCAGTTTTGGGAGGGGGCGCGTAAGGAATAAAAGCTTTAAATTTACTGTGATTTTTAAATCACAATTTCCGCGCACTTTTGTGGGCTCCCAAACCACCGGGACTGCTGCAGGAGTAGGGATGTGCCAGCACCACCCACAGCGAGCAAACCCAGGCTGCCAAATGTCACCGCCACGAGGTTTGGGGTGCAGGAGGCAAAGAAACCACCCACAGCAGAGCTGCGATCCCAAAAACACCACGGGAACGACTTGAATGAGACTTTTCTCCCCTCGGCGCTCCCGTGATGGCCCCACGTGCGGCCTCACGGCACCACGCGTGTCCTGGCGCCGCGGATCTCCCCCTGTGCCCGGCCCCTGCCATCCGAGAGGGCTCTCCCGCTCCCCGAGAGCCCCGCCAAGGGCAGGGC
>VZTB01013648.1:338398-425411 GCA_013397245.1 Thryothorus ludovicianus | reverse complement strand
GCATCCCCGGGGCCAGGACGGGGCGCACAGGGTCGGCCACGCACCCGTGGAGAGGCACTGGCACCCTCTGCCACACGCGGGACCTCCGCGCTTGTCCCCTTGCTGCAGCCAGGGAAGGGCTCCCCCCGGTCCCCCGGGTGGGATGCAGGAGGGGTGGGATGCGGGCAGTGCCTGCTCAGCATTGTCCCGAGAGGGAACGACCTGTCCTCGCCGGGATTCCTGGAAGCGGGAGCAGCCTTTCAGCTTTTCCCTGAATCTCACAGAGAAAATCAGTCGCTGTTAAAAAATACTTCGGCCGGTGCCAAGAAGAAATCTGTAGGCTTTGCTGTTTGTTGGAAAGCGATCCTGAAAATGCAATGTTTTCCAGGCTGCTCGGGCCATAGGAGAGCTGATTCCCAGTGCCGGGTCTGGGCCAAGAGCCAGCAGAGTCCGCTCGGCTTTTCCTGTCGGTGGTGGATGAGCCGCTGCAGCACCAGGAGCTCAGAGCACACGTGTGACAAAGCTGGAGCTGCAAGCGAGCAGCTCCCGGGCACCAGGGCTGAGCTGCTCGGCACCGGCTGAGCCTCCCTTTCAACTCCCGGCACTCGGGAATCGTTTATTTAATCAAACTTCCCCTAAAACCTTGGTGTCAGAGCGCTCCTGCGATGCTGCACCTGCGGAGGGGAGGGGAGAGGCGATTCCCTGAGCCGTGGGTCCGGCACGGCCGCTCTGCTGCTCCGTGTGTGCCATGTGTGCTGTACCGTGCCATGCCGTGCCACATCCCGAACCAGGGCCCCAGCTCCCCGTGAGTCACACCGGGATAAGTGTGAGTCACTTCAGGACTAAAATAACCCTGGGAGAAACCCCGCGGCTCGCTCCGCGCCTGGGGGCTGCTGCCTTTGCCCGAAATCCCAGGGATTGCCGCTCTCCCGGGACAGCGTGCCTGTCCCAGCCCGTCCCCGCGGGCACCGGGGAGCGGCACCCTCCTCCCGGCCCCCGGGGTTGGTGTTCGCGGCGTGTTGGTTGCTCGCCGCAGGAATGCGGATGGTGTGACACGGAAATCAAACGCTGGATCGAGTTCACCGGGGGTGTTCGCAGGGGGAGCCTGACTGAAAACCCTTCCACGCGGAGAGAGGGCGCGGGAACATGGCTCTGGGACAGAAGTCTTAAACAAAAATGAAAAAAAAAAAAGAAAAAAAAGCAGAATTTGAGATGTATCCTGTGTTTTCTAACCGGAGTGAAGCAGACTTAGCTCTGGTTTCTTTGCAGGTGCTTCTGTCACAGCATCCAACAAGCCTGGCGTCAGATCGCACTGCAGGGAGCTACTGGGTGCTGCCCTTCTCTTCCTCCTCATCTTCCTCTCTCCTTCTCTTTTTCCTTCTCTTCATCCTCCTCTTGCTCCTCTGCACACCCGCCTAGCTATCTCCTGGATATCCCATTTCTTTGGCCCCTGGCAGGTGCTGGGGCTGTGACAGCACCTGGACACCGGTTTGGCACCCGAGGCTGCCCTGCTGTCTGTGCTGGAACAGGGCAGGAATATCCGACCGCTAAAAGCAGGTTATTCTCTAAATAAGGGAAGAGAAATGAGTGAGAGCTCCACAAGCGGAGCAAAGCCGAGGGCAGCAACCCCGCGCCCTCCTTTGCCAGGGAGTGGGGCCAGCACAGGCTCCAGGGCAGGGCTCCCGGCTCCTTCCCCCGCTATGGAATCCCCAAACAAAATCCAGCTTGTGCAGGAGGACTTGAATGAATCCCCGCCTAGTTAACTACTCCAAACTCTCGTTTTCTTCCTTAAAAACTTTGAATTGCTCGCCCACCCCCTGCACTTGCCGGGCGGGGAGGTGCTCCCCTGCCCGCCCGGGGAATCGCGGCCCGGGCTGGATCAGAGCCCGCGGGGCGTGCAGGGAGAGCAGCTCCCAGCGCTGCCTCCCGGCTTTGAAAACTGCCCAGAAATCGTTGCAGCCTCTTTTCACAGTGTTTTTCTTTCTTTGAAAACAGGAGTGGGAGGAGGGGTTGGATGTTGGCGTGTAGCCTTGGAGACCGATGGCGAGGAATTATTGAATGGAAACCCAAACACGGAGCTGCCGGCGAGCTCCGGGCCTGGCGTGGACAGCGGATCTGCGGCAGCGGCTCTCGCTGGCCCCGGAGCCTCCCGGGGACCCAGCTGGAGCAGCGGCCGGTTCAGCAGGACACGTCCCTGGCAGTAGAAGTGGCTGCCACGAGTTGCTCATTCCCCGTCTCTCTTCCCTCTGCTCCGAGGGTTTTGACCCGAGCACCTCTTCACTGACAACACAACCAGTTCAAGCCACCGTGCGCAAGGTTTGAGTTCTTTCCCTGCCCTGAACAAGGGCTTATAAGCCAAAAAATTGCCCTTTTTTTCCAGCTTTATTAGTCCATTAAAAATAAAAAAAAAAATCCCTCCAAAACCTTGTCCTTGATTATTTCAGACCATCGTAGCTGTAGGAGCATTTTGACTCTTTGCCAACCTTTAATTTGGCCATTAAACACAAATGTTGCTGATTTAACTCCCTCAAATTCTCTGTGAATTTGGTCGTTTGGTTTGATCCAGACCAAAAGAAAAAAAAAAACCACAAAAACAAAAAAAAACACACAGAAATGATTTGCCGGATCAGAGAACTGTCGATATCTCTGCGATTCCAGCTGATTTCAGCATCAGCCGCTTCCTTATCGAGACTCTTTTGGGGCTGAAGGTCTGGCGGATGGAAAGCAGGAGCTCGTTCCGGGAAGAGCCGGGCTGGAAAGCGGCTCCGCGGATCCCTGCGGCCCCGGCCGAGCCTGGCAGGGGCAGCCCCAGCCCCTGGAGCCCTTCCCGAGGGTGGAAATGCCCTCGGAGGAGAGCCCTGGGCGGCTGCAATCACGGTCAGAGCTGAGATTCAGCTGCTCTCTGTGCCTTTGGAAGGAGGAGCAGCGGGCACTGCCCTTCGTGTGTGTTTATTTAGCATGGATTTCATCCATATCCGTCTCTCTTTTTTTTTTTTTTTAACGGAGCTCTCTCTGAGGGCTCTATTGAAGAGCCTGTAAGTGCTCTCCCAGCCGGGCAGGTTTGAGGGAAATGCCCAGAGATGTTCTGGGAGTTTCTGCAGCTCCTGAGCCCGGCTCCAAAAGGAAATCCCTCTCCCCAGAAAGAAGGAAAGGAAAAAAGCAAGGAAGCAAAGTGTAGCACAGCTCAGCTGTTTCTATAACAAACCCCCATCATCACATCTCCAAGACACTCAGTTCCCTATCTGGCAGCCAAAATAACACCAAGCCTTTCTTAAGTTAGTGAGCTTTATCTAGGAAATAAATAAAATCATAAGAAAACATGAATGTAATAAATACAGTGCTTGTCAAAGTGATACAGACAGGAAAAGCATAATATATTCAGGTAAATTAGTCCAGTGTGAGAGGCTGGCACATTGCTGGAAAATCACTTTCTGCCCCTGAAAGAACATTTGAAAGATGGAATAGAGGAAAAGACACACAGAATATCCAGCTCCTTCCCAAAAACTTTGCTAAATATTTGTTTATGGGGTGGGTGTTTTTGAAGTGTGATGCTCTATCACAACTAATTATTTTAAGGGCTGTTGCCAAGACAGAAGTGAGAGATTTTGCATGCATCCAGACAGTCGCAAGCTTGTCTTGCTCATAAAAAAAATTATTCATTCCTTCTCTCTATTAGAAAACCCAAAAAGAATAAAACAATTTCTAGCAGTTACTTGTGCATGCAAAAAAAAAAAAAAACCAACAAAAAAAAAAACACCCCATCAGAGAACATTAAACTAAAAGAAAACCAAACAAAATCAATAATTTCTAATAAGTCACCTGCCTTGAAGGTCTGGGAAGTGACAGGACACTAAAGGGGGCCTCACCCTGCCTGGGGCAGAGCTCTGGCCTTTCCAGAGCTCTGTACCCACAGTGGGAGAGCCAAGGGCTCCTCTGGGAATCCTGGAGGTGGCACAGCTCAGCCCCTGCAGCACCCACAGCCCTGTCCCTGTCCCTGTCCGAGGGGGACAGCCACACGCAGCCCTGTCACTGCCCGAGGGGGACAGCCACATACAGCCCTGTCACTGTCCCTGTCGAGCAGAACCAGAGCCACCCCTGGGCTGGCTGTGAGGGGGAGCAGCCCCTCCTGCAGCAGGGTGGGGTGACAGTGCCACCTGAGCACGAGAATTGGCTGCTCTGGGGCACCTCCAGGCGATGCCAGTGGGGCCAGGGGGTGCAGGCTCAGGCTCTGGGGGCTTTGTGCACACACAAACGAACACAAGCTCTCAGGCTGGTGGGTTTTTTCCCCCTATAATCTATTAACATTCAGCAGGTGATTTCCCCAGCCAGCCATATTTCAGGATTTGCTAATTTGTTTCCACGATGCATTTCAGGAAAAGCGTGTCCTCCTTCACGTAGGCGTGTTTGGGGGACTGCAGCTTGGCCAGGGGCAGGAACGTGGGGCAGCCACTGGCCACGTTCATGTCATTCACTGGCCTCTGGAACGAAGCAGAAGTCAGGTCTGGGCGAAAGGCATCAATTATGTGTTCCCTGTTATTTTGGTCAAGCAACATAAATGTCACCTGCAAAACAGAATGTGCCAATGAGGAGCTGCTGGAGTGAAAAACAAACCAAGCAGGGGCAGAAGTGCTGCAGAAGCAGCTGGGTGCTCCATTGATAATTAAATGCAAGCTGTAATGAATGTTTCCAGCCTGCAAGATCAGTTCATGTGAACTCCCAGAGCAAGTTTTTAAAACTTTGCTAGCCATAAAACAGAATAAAATTTAATCAAGTAAGGAATTATTCCTTGGTAGAGAACTGCACAGTCCAAAGGCTTTTTTTCCTCTGTCTCTCCTGACAACTTAAACAGCCCCTGGGTTTGGTTACAGCCATTACATTTATTCTGTTATTGTGGTTTGGCATCAGAAGAAACAGCTCAGTTGCCCATGCACAAATATGTGAAAGACACAACCTAAATATCAGTATAGAATCTCCCCACCTCATTACTCCCTTTATTAACTCACTGTTCTTCAGCTTGAAATATGAAATCTCTGTAATAATCTTTTAATACAGTGAGGATTCCAAAATTGGAACTTGGATTTCTATTTTGTTGGCTGTTAACTGGCAGTAAAACTATTTATAGGAAAGGCTTACGGAATTATTACCAAGTGCCAGAGCAGAGGTCAGGCCCTGCCATGATTTCACTGCTTTTCTAACCATTGTTGCCATTATCAGATCACACTGAGGGGAAAAAATTAGACCAGGATTTCCTCAGACACCTGTGACACCTCTGTGAGTGGAACTCTCACCTCACCCTTCTGACGCCTTCAGGCAGCAAATCATAATTCCCTCCTAAACTGATACTACCTAAATTTAGCAAGAACCAGGGGAAAATGTGTCTCTGTCTTTAGCCCAGGTGGACACAGGTTTGAATATTCCAAACACCACGTCCTGGTGTCTGAAAATCCTGCCTGGCAAATTTTGGAATATCAGCAGGAGCAGCTTTCCCTGCAAGGGATTCTGGTCAGAGACAAACCACCCAGGAGTGCAGGACAGTTCCTCACCTTTGGAAAGGGATGTGGAAAAGCACTCAGCTTCCACAAAACTCCAGAGAAAGGGTCACCTGGTGTTGAATTTTGGCTGAGATGTGGAAAGGTTTCTCTCCTTACCTTGTGCCTGAAAGGCCACGGGAGCAAAGCATCGTAGTCTCCTTTCATGACAACAAAGAACAGGGACATGTGGGTTCCTTTCCCTGCCCCATCCCCGTTCAGGTACACCCTCAGACACACCTTGTAGCCATATTTTGCAGTGTAGAAAGCTGAAAATCAGAGCTCTTCGTTAGTAAAGCTGTTTTTTGGGGGGGAAAAAAGGCATAATGTGTGTTCTGGCATGTGGGAAAAGGTGACGTGGTTTGCTCAGAAAGGAGCACAGACAAATCAGCACCCCCTGGAGATTACAAGCAATGAAAACTCAGTGGTTGAAATCCTTTTAGTGCCTCAAACCTTGGTGAAAATTACCTGTTATTAGCCACACAAGTGTATTTTACCTAATCCAATTACTTCCCACGTGGGAAAGAGCTGCAGCTGCAGCCTTGAGCTGAGGGCTGGGAGGGATGGACCCACTGCAAGCAGCTGTGGTGGGGGAAAAAATGCAGGATGAGAGCCCAAACACAGCCCAGCCCCCTGGAAAAGCACATCCCAGTGCCCTGGATTTACAGATCTCTGCATGAACAGCATCTTGGTTTAAGGAGTTGGCAGGAGCAGCAAGCAGCAGAGTTCTGGAGAAATGGGGGGGATTCTGAAGGGCTGGGCTTTGTGAACACACATCTCCATCACGTGCTTTACCTGGGGAGTACAAACTGACTGTTCTGCCAGTCACAGAGTCCTGGAGCTTCCTGCCAACCTCTGTGATTTTCCAGAGGAAGATCCCATCGTAGGAGGCTTGCTCAGAGAACAGCAGGCTCTTGTGCAGGCTGCTCAGGCCCACGTCCTTCTGCGACAGGCACCGGTGCAACTCTGCAATCTAGGAAAAAAAAAAACCCAGTCCTCAGCCACCCCCCTGCTCCAGGCTGTGCTGAATCCTTCTGGAGTCCTCATGTTCTGGGATTTCTGCTTTGATTCCTTTCTAAGTGACAGCAATATGTCAAAACATATGCAGAGATGTTGTTTGGGCCTCCAGGCAAAATGCTGCTGGGAGAGGATCAGGCAATTAAACATCTCTCCTGCTTGCTCACAGTCTGATCGTGGCAAACTCTAACACTCAAAACTCTCAGGAATATCTCACTGCCTAAACGTGGGTTTAGAGAACAAATATTAGAGATCCACGTTTGAAAACGTGTCAAACAACAAAAGGATCCTGAATATGTGTCCAGAAGTGAACCCTTCACAGCTCAGACTCCTGCTCTGATCCCCACCCCAGCCCTCCCTGACGTGTCAGTGTTTGTTGTCTGTACAACAGGCACCCAGACAATCCTTGCTGTAATTTTTTACCTTCAGTTCAAGGCCCCGTATTATGTTCTGGTCCAGTTCACTCTGTCTCCTGAAGGCCAGGATTTCCAAATTAGAGCTCTCCACCTCCTTGTTGAGCACTGCCACAATGTTCTCAAACACGTGCAGCTTGTTCTCCAGCTCAGAAATCACCTTCTCCCTCACGAGCTGCTGCAGGACAAACTCATCTCCAGGGACACAAGATGCAGGGAAACAGTCCACTTCAGGATCCCTGCTGAACCCCAGCCCTGCTGGGATCTGCAGCTCAGAGATGTTTTTTCCTGCACTCTTCAGGCTCAGCTCTGGCTGTGGGGGGAAGCCCTGTGCAGCTCTGGCAGTGGAGCACAAGGTTCCCTGCAGCTGCCTCATGTGCTGCAGCAGGAGCAGCATGTGGGCACCCACTGCGGATTTTTCGTGCTCCTTCATCTTCTCTTTGCTTCCCTGGAAGAGACAACGCTGTCAGTGCCCCCTCCATGGCCAGCACAACTTCAACCACAACCCAGCAGTCCTGGGAGATGGGAAAACTGCTGGGTGCACCTGGAATCAGAAGGGCTGATTCTGTTTCAGGAGACACTTCCCTGAAGGGAATGTCCAAACCAGGGTGGGGCATTCCTGAAGGGACCTGTTTCACTCACCCTAAATGCACAGCCAACTTCAGAAAAACAGCACCCATCCTTGTTGGCTGAGGATGTAGAGTGGCTCTGTTGTGGGGAAAAAAAAATGCAGAGGAAATAAAACTGATGGAAGGGAATTCTTTTATTTCCCTACAAACACCTAAGCCACAAACCCGGCAGCTACAAATCAGATTAATTCAAGGTAATTCCACAGCTTCCAGTGCCCAGCCAGCTTTGAAAATTGATGGTAAATCAATTCAGAGTGTGGCTGACAGAGCCTGGCAGTGAGGTGTGCATCTCACAGACCCCACAAGGACAGAGCACAATTTAATGAACCACAGGGATCACCTGGTAACAGCTCCTCACAAAGGAGATGCTGTACAGCACACTCCTGGTCAGGTGGCTCTCACTCCAGGTGTGAGAGGAAACAAACATTTGACATTTTACAAGATTAATTGAGAAGATAATTTAGTGAGGGTAATTGTGGGAGCAGGGCTTTGCTGGGAGGCAAAGGGCAGCCAGAGACAACTGAAGATCTCAGGTGTTTCTATAATTTAAATGAACGAGTGATAATTTTATTAATTGAAACAAAGCTGCATTGTACTCACTCATCTTTCACCCACCTTTTCCTTTGATGCTGTTTCTGTTTGCACAGGTTTTTGTTCCTTGCACAAACTGCCTTCACATGAGTGCTCCTGTCATCAGAACAAGAAGGAAAAGATTCCATGCCTTATTTAATTATTGAACTAAAGGTCACCCTGGGATATTGGATACAAGACTGGCAATGTGCAGGTGTTGCCAGGTTCAAACAAAAATGTGCACTCACACAAAAATGTGCACTCACATACATGCAGGGACAAGCAGGGGGTTACAGAACAGGAAGCAACAATGACCAGCAGAACAGGAAATTCAAATATATACAGATATATATATATAGATGAACATAAACAGGTTACAGCACAGGAAACTCCAATATAAATCCAAATTCAAATAGAATTCTAATGTAAACTCTTCTTGCATTGACTCCATACACTTTGCATCCTGCTTAGGAGCATTTTGGGGGCTGGAATCCAAATTCTCCATCATGATGTGCTAACACAAAAAGCATCAGCACTCAGAGGAGGCTCGCTGCCATTTCTGCCTGCAGGAGGGGTGCAGTGATCCCCCTGCCATCGGTTCTGCAATATCTCTATTTAACACAGCAATTGTCAGCTTTCCCTTCACACTCTTCAGAGGGGGTGGCTCTAATCTTCACTAACTCCTTTGCATATCAGTCCTGAGGTTTCCCTTTCGATTCTCAGAAATGCAGCCACGGGTTTTTCTCACTCTCTAACTCATTTTTTAACACTCTTTATCTTGCCAGTGATCTCACTCATTTCTGCTCTTTTACTCCTTCAGATCACCGATTACTTGAGGGGGAGAGGCACTCTCCTTCAGAGGAGAGCAGCTCATTTAAAAGTAGAGAAATACAAAAAAACCCTCACAAGACCTAAAGCTGAATGAATAAGATGAAAAGAGCAAGAGCAGCGCCCAAAATTCACTATTTTCTCTCAGAGGATTGTGAACACATAGACCCACAAATAATCGAGATTCTGAACTCAAATTTATCAAAGCAGACCATGAAACCAGAATTCTACACATCCTGAAGGAGGCAGAGAAAAAGCCACACCTCGAGGTATATACAGTGCTCGGTTGCCAAGGTTTCCCAACCAAAATTCGGAATGAGGTGGTGGCTGAGCGGGAGGAACAGAGGAGGATGCTCGGGGAACGCACCCAGCTCAGGTTTGCCCCTCCAGCCCCAGCCTGCGCTCACGGAGGGCTGAGAGGGATTTGAGGGATTTGCTGTTGCCACCTTCTGGTGCTCAGAGTTTTGGGAAACGCCGGGTTCAGCACCGGGAGGATGAGCCTGGCTCGTGTTCTCCTCCCTCTGCGGGTTAGTAAAGGATGGAGGGCACAAGAAAAAGCAGATTTTGGCAGAGCACCCGATCCTCACCCCAGGAGGACTCGGAATCCCTCATGAATGTCTCAGCTCAATATTTGGAAAGGCACGAATTTGGGACACTTTGGGTACACAGAGACACCCAGAATGATTTCTATCTCTGAAATATTCACAGTCCTCATGTCCCGTGGGTCTTTAATCACTGTGCCCAACTGCAAGGCTGGCAATTATTCCCATTAAATCATTTGGAGGGAACAATATCCATTGTTTTGAGCAAATAACATAAAAAATATAAAGCAAATATGTCTGAATGGGCACTGAGACACTTGTGGCAGATTCAGAGTGAGATCTTCCTGGATGTATGGATTTATGGACACTGCTGATAATTTGGAGATTTACACCTGATCAGATCTAACAGAAATAATATCTGACAGAACCCTGCCCCACACATTTGTGGGTAGTTTTAGTTTGAATAAACTTCAGCCACTTTCAAGATCTCTTCCCTGTGCTTTTCTGGCTTTCTCTCACCTCACACCAGGACACATTTTGAGCCAGGAGCTGAAACCCGGGCTGCCTGAGCTACTTTGTCACATCACCAGCAGATTATCACATCCATTTTCCCCTCCAACACTTGTGTGGAAAAACAACCAAACTCAGGAAGATTAAATATTCCCTAAGTACTACAAAATCAGGGTGGGGAAAATGGCATCCCAGACGATGGAAAGCAGCAATATAAAGTTTTATTTGGGAGAGGAATGTTCTCACCGGGTGCCCAGGGCTGGCCAGGCTGCGCTGGCACTGCTGACACACTGGCACGTTTTTGGCACATCCATTTTCCAAGTGATCTGCCAGCTTCCTCCTCATCACCACGTGCCCACAGCCAGTGTGACAGGGGATCAAAGCGTATTCACACAAACTCTGATGCTCCTGGGAGTAAAGAAGTTGAAAAGCATCATGTAAAGTGCTGATTCACTTTTTTTTTCTATAAATAAATCCGGCAGCCCAGGGCTCTGCTCTGCGTTTCTTCTAAGCTCGGGTAAAGTCCCACTGCACAAAGTTACTGAGATTACTGGTGAAAAATCCACCAGCCTTACTGGGGCTTTTTTTTTGTTAATTATTAATTTAAAAAAATCCCCAAACCAAAACAAAAACCAAACAACTTTTGGTAAATTCAAACACGAGGTTTCCCTGAAAATCTCTCTTAGGGCTTTTGTTTAAAAACAATATAATCCTGCTCCCAGCTTTCTCCCTTGAATTCATTATCCAAATTTGCATGGCAGATTCACAGATCTTGCCCATATAAATATTTTAACTGAGGCATTTCAGATCAGTCTGAAAAGAATGATGAATAGAATCAATGCATTGACACAGGAGGGAATTATTTCTCCTATAAAACATGTGAATTTCATTCAGGATGTTCTGGATTAGGCCAAAGCCCTACTAAAGTTAATCACAGAACCACAGAATTATTTGGGTTGGAAGGGACCCTAAAATCATCCAGTCCCAAACCCTGCCACAGGCAGGGAACTTTCCATAGATTAAAAACACATTTTTAGATAAAAACATTGGTATAAATCACAATACTGACACTGATTCTAATTAATTGCACTCATTTGTTCTGCTGATATCCTGATTCCATTGCCTCTCTGTCCCCATTCAATATTAATCAGAATAAACTCTTTCCAAACATACTTCAAAATCTTTCATGATACCAGACCAGCTGCACCCAAGGGTCACACAGTGGACTCTGAGTTCAGAAATCTCTTTATTAATGGCAGCATCACCAAAAGCCTGGAAAGAAAACAAAGTAGGGAAAGAAATATTGGTGAGAAAGTACTTTTGGATGCATCCCTGGAACAGAAATAGGGTGGCAGAAACCCACACCTTGATAAATCTTTAATTTTTTTCAGATTTATTGTATTGCATGAGACTCTATGACCTGACAAGTTAATCTCAGAGTAGTAGAAGCCCAAATAATTACTAAATCCTGTATTTCTTAGCACTCAAAAATAATCTATTTGACACGATATTAATTTACTGGAAAGAAGCTCGGCCAACTGGAGCTCTTATTTTACATTTCTTTTCACAGGAGCCTGAAATATTTCACATGCAGGGAATGTGCTGACAGGACCCTGACTGCGGGGTCCCTTAATGAATGAGCTTCATTATCGGGGTCATTAACACCTCCTAAACGTGCAGCAGAGAGGACTTGACAGTCTCTGCACCGAGAGCACCGCTCAGATCCGGGCTGTTTCCATTTAGCACACACTGCGTGCTGAAAAAAAAATATACGAACCAGATGGGAGAGAGGTTTATTCTTTGCACTTCGTAGATTTTTGTGTTGTTTAAACACGAGGAGTTGTACAATTATTCCGTAATTATGAAATATTGCACTCTTTAATATTATACCTCGCACTAAAATAGGTACAAGAAGAAGCCTTGCCACAGTTAAAGGCATTTTTGGATAGGCTGGAGCTAAGCACAGTGCAGAGAAATGCAGATTTCACGTGGAAGAAAGCAGAGAAAATAATTGGGAGGGAAAAGCTTTACAGACAGAGGCAGAAAAGTATTTATAAACGATGCCCACATTTCAAAGCTCCTGAAAAATCTATCCAGCATTTGTTGGGAATGCCCTACAGAGGCAGATCCTCCTCCCTCCCTGGCTCCATCGGGACACCCAGCAGGGCAAGGAATCACCAGCAGCACCCACAGCAGAGAAATCCCCTGGGCAGGGAAATCCCAAACTGACACTCAAAGCACAGCGAGGGCTGGAGGATCCAGCTCACACCTATCTGTGCAGGAAATCTGTTATTGGGAAATTAATTGCAGAATTGAGGATTTTTAATTTTTTTTTTCTGGGATATTACCAAGTTCAGCATTGGCAGCAGATCCATTATTCTGCTGCTTCCTAAACTCTGCCTTTTATGCCACTGTCAGCTGCCTATTTGTTTTCATTTCCCCCTAAAAATTTTTGACAAATTATGTGTCTGTGGATATCCCTGTGTGTAATCAGAGAGCCCTGTGGCCCGGTTTGTGTTTGGGGTCTAGAACAGCACAGCAATTTGCCTGGAAAATCACACAAGAAGAGATCTGCACCATTAAATTACAGATCAAACATTTGCCAGGGCATAGTTTGTATCAATTATTATGTTCAGCTTCGTGCTTGAAGGGTACAAGAAGCCACGAGGTTGGAAAATCTATTAAAATACTTCCTGAGGATAATAAGTAACAGTTAAGACATATTATTACAAGTAGGAAAGCACCAGTTACTTTGAGACAATAAAAAGTAAATCATATGGAAGAGTTTGGGATTTTACATTGCAGAACCTGAGTTTGGAAAGTCCTGGGGCTGCCATTACACTTTTAAAAATCAAAAACTCTGGGAAATCCAAGTTATTAAAGCCTAAGTTAAAATGTGTGACTATCAGCTGCTATTGCATTTTGTTTTATTCCCTTCTGAACTCCAGTCCAATGATGACTACAGAGAAATGGTTAATGACAAATTAATGATCTGTGAACTACAACTTACCCTTTCTTCTGCCAATAGGCTTTCCTCACCTAAAGAGTTGGGATCTTCCTCTTTACATTTCTGGCAAACTGCATTTTTATTGTTTCTGGTAAAAAGAAAGAAAATGAAATAATAATCCATTGGTGCATTGCAGTTTAGGAGGTCTTTGTATAGGCACTGACACAAATGAAACCATGAAAATTGTGATTTCCACTCAGAATCCATTGTCCTTGTTCACTAAAAGGCCAATTCTTGAACACACTCATGTCAAAAAGGTTTTGTTCCTCTGTTCTTCAGGACCAGGACTGTGTCCATTAATCTTATCTGTATTTCAGTAAAATAAAGGCAGCCTGAACCATAAATAGAAATAAAGATGGAAATCTATTTATCCCATGAATGATTCAAAAACTCCAAGTGGGAAAGAGAATGTGAAAACTAAAGTCTTTTAAAGCACAGAAAACGCCCATTTTGCCCAGACAGATACAGACATATTTGACATTATATTTACTAAAATATAATTACAGGCCTTATCAAAGGCCTGCAAAGTGCCATGGAAGGATTAAGTCAGCCTTGGACCAGCTCTCCAAGGCGAAATCAGAATTTTTATGTCACGGATAGAAACATTCTGTCAGTCCCCAGAGAGCTCCATGGTGGAAAGGAGGAGGAGGTAGGGAGTGTCCTGCAGCCCACCACGGAAAATCCTCCCAGCCCTGCCCCCGAGCTCTCGGGAACGCCGGCACGGCCCGGCACGTACCTGACGATCCAGGTGAGGCAGGCAGAGCAGTACCTGTGCCCACACAGCGTCTGCAGGGCTTTCTTCAGGATGTTGTTGCAGTTGCTGCACAGGAACTTCTGCCCAGGCACATCCTCACAAATGCTGGTGGGGTACCCGAAGGGAAACTCGTTTTCATCGGGGGAAGAGCCAGGGGTGTCCTGCAGGCTCCTCGGGGTGTTCTCAGCCATCTGAAGCAGGCACTGCCCGAGAGGAGATAAAATCCGGGAGGTAAAACACGGCCCAGGCTCACTTGGATGTGAGAGGATGCACCAAAGCCCTCGAGCAGCTCCAAACCTGAGCAGCGACTGCGTTTGGGTCTGCAGTGACAGGCGTTAAAAATTGTCACAGTGGGGTTTTGTTGGGTTTGACCTGCCACCAGCAGGAAATTACTGTACACCTTTCAAATTTCCCTCAAACACCACGCGAAAATAGGTAATGTCCTAAAAAGGGTGGTTTCTGTCAAGAGTTTTTAGCTTGTAGGAAGATGACCTAAAGTCCCATCAGTCCTCATCACATGGGATTGTTTCTGCAGAGTAAATCCCCAACCACATTCAATTCTCAGCAGCCAAAATTTGTGATTTCACTTCATAGACACCGAAACTGAGCAGCTGGTGTGTTGACAGTGACTTCCCTGAAGTCATAAAACTTGTGGTGAGACGATGAAGGAAATCCCAAGTGCACAAGCCCTTAATGCTGTGCTCTGAGCAGGCACACCTGGTGCCACCTGTGCCAAGGTGCCCTGCACATTCGCTTTGCTTTGCTTAGTAAGAGCTGTGCAGTGGGATGTTTTCGGAAATGCAGCCAAAACTGATTCTGGTGTCTCTCAGAAAGTCCAAGGAAGGTTTTCACTCAGGGAACTGGCGTGGTTTGATTAAAATAATCCCTTCATAAAGCTTTTTTTTTTTTTTTTTTTTCCCTTAACAGTAGAGACACACCATAACCTGTCTCAGTATTAGCAATCGTCACGCTGAGTGGGAAATCTGAGTGAGTCCAGGCTGCCGTGGGCAGGCCGGGCTGGCGGTGTGACAGCCCTGAGGTGGGCAGGGCACACCCTGGCCTTGCGGCTCTGCTCTGGGAGCCACCAGCGTTTTCCACGGCCTGGCTCAGCCCATTCCCACGGCCTCTGCAGCCATCCGAGCGGGGCTGCAGTGACCGCAGGGGCTGCCCAACCTGCCAGAGCCCTGAGTCAAACGCGGTGACAGCACCGCAATGGAGCCGAAGGTGTCACGGGCGGGGACAAGGCAGCCGAACCGCCCAGCCCCGGCTCCCGCTGCCACCGGCACCGCCCGCGGCACGGAGGGCTCGGGGGTCCCTCTGCCCATCCCGGCTCAGGGGGGCGGACAGCGGCCAGGACCCCCGGGCCCTCGGTGTCCTCCGGGCGCTGTGGGGCGCGGTTCGGGGACCGAGCCCGTGTGTCCGGGGGCCGCGGGGCCCGCTCCCCTCCATCCCTCCATCCCTCCTGCTCCTCTCCATCCCTCCCTCTCCTCTCCATCCTTCCCACTCCCCTCCATCCCTCCCTTTCCCCTCCATCCCCCCGCTCCCCTCCGTCCCTCCCCGCATCCCCGCCTCTCCCGTACCTGAGCCCGCCGGGCCCGGGCAGGCGCTCACCGCGGGTACCGGAGCTCCGGCTGGCTCGGCGGGATTTCGGCGATGCTGCCTCGCTCCGGCCGGGAGGAGCGGGGAGCCCGAGCCGCGCCCCGGGGCCGGCGGCAGCGGGGCTTCCCCTGCTCGGGGACCGGCGCTGTCCCGGGCGGCGGGCACGGGGAATCGGCCGAGGAAAAGCCCCGCGGAGCAAATTCCCCCGGGCGGGCTGAAATGGAGGATGCGGTGGCTGGTTCCTGAAAGCGGAGCGGAGCTGGGTCTGCCATGGTGGCCGGGGACTCAGACAGAAAGTCCGGCCTTGCCCAGAGCGGGGTCACAGCGCCAGCATCCCCTGCACGCCCCCGGGGGCTCGGGGCAGCCCCTGCCCCAGATCCCGGGCGGGAGCCTCCGGGAAAGCTCCCCGGGGAAGCCCCGCTGTGCCTCGGCCTCCAACGCAGCTCGGGGGCAGCACAGCAGGGAAACACAAGAGCTCAGGCATGTCTGCAAAGCCTTCTTAGAGCGCAGCAGAGATTCTACAAAGCAAAGTTTCATTATCAGCAGGCCCTCGTCACCCCTGACACAGCTCACTTTGCTGCCACCCTCTCTGGTTCTGACAGAGGATTCGGTCAGAAAAAGAGTTGTACATGCAAATCTGTTCACTCTTCCTCGTGAGGAGTATCCCTGGGGGTGAGGCCCTGCTCAGAATTACAAATAAACAGCAGAGGTGTTTCTCTAGGTGCTGCCCTGACTGTTAATTGCTGCCCTGACAGGAGCCAGCAGCTGCAGGTACCCGTGGGTGTGTGCTGGCTGCTGAGGGATTTATTGTACAGCAGCGTTCGCTCGAGTCTGGCGCCTTCCCGTGCTGGGTGTGCACAGACAGACACAACAGACACCTCAGTTCCACTTCCCTCCTCTCGGTGCTGACCCACAGCACATCTGTAGGTGCTGATGTGATGCAGATCTGTAGTTCAGAGTCATCGGGGCTGGGCATTGACTCAAAGCCACGAGGAGAGTGTGACACAGCCCCAGCGAGGCCTTGGCCTGACCCATTTGCCCTCATCTGGGTTGCTAAAATTCATCATAAGTTAATTTGGCCCAGGCAGTTTCTGCCAGGATGCGAGTTAAAATCTCTTGCAGAAACTAAAAGATATCTGGATGTGGTTTTTTAGCTTTGGGGCTATAAAGAGGTGCAAGATGTTAATTTTAGAAGGATCAGTATTACACCACAGGGTCAGGTTTAGGGATGAAGTGGCAGCTCCACCTCTTCCCTGTGCCCTTAACTCACTCCTTTTCTCTTGCTTTGAGACTTCTTGAAAGTTTCTGTGATTCTGTTACACTTCTGTCTCCAAAGGTGATGGAATTACACAAAGAAACTAAAGATAAGGGTTTGGTACTTTCCAAACTAGAGAGATTTCCTGTGGTGAATTTCCCCCATATGAGATCAGTTAACTGAAAACAGGATGTGGCTCAGAGAGAGATTAAAATTTGAAGCTTAATTTTACTGTAGAACCATTCCAGGAGTGCTCAGCATTGCAGGGCACTGTGTTACTATTTAAGGGGAATGACCATTTTATATCCTAGGGAAAAAGCACATAAGGGAATATATTAATATATTTAATATCACCTTTTAAAAATAAGCCAGAGTCTTGAGACTCTTAATGCTACAAACTTCTAAAGACATTGAAAATGGAATTTAGGCCCAGATGCTCCGGGTTTTAGAGACTGCAGTCAAAAGGAGAATTGCATTTCAGAGAGATGTTTAAGATAGGGATGTCTCATTCTATGAAAACATGATTTTCAATTAGCATAAATTAGCTGGAAATGCACACATGTTCTAGGAAAACCTGAAAAAATGGGCAAAACACAGGAAGGAAAAATTGCTAATAAAAGCAAATCCAGTGCCCATGAGATTCAGTACTTCTAGGAACTGGAGCTCAGTGCTTCAAGTCAAGATTCCTGCCTGTCCAGAGCTCTGATATGAAGCAATTCTGTAATTTCCACACTATTATTTATTTTCTGAATGGAACAGAGTGCTTGTGAGATTCCATCAACTCAAGATTAGAAAAAGAAGAATCATTAAATCTGATTATTGTTATCCTCAGCAAACTCCACAGCTTTGCCACAATTCAACCTCTTGCCTCTAATAAAATCTTTTTACACCTTTCAGTTTTATCTGTCTGTGCCTACTACCAGTAGTAGCTGTGCTTTGTCATGGTGATACCCCGAGGACCAGCCCAGCTCTCATCACAAGAGCAGGAAAGTTTCCCACTAAGTTTCATAAGAGCTGGACTGTAACCCTCAATGAGACATCAGGAATCAATTTTATTTCCCTCATCCCTGCTCTGCCTCAGGATTTTTCCCAGATCATATTCTCTCTAAGACAGTATTAGCCTAGGAAATTTTTTCCTCCAAAGAAAAGATGCTCTGGAGCACCTCTCCAGCACTTGACAGGAGAAAAGCACCCCAAAATAGACACTTGATATCTCTGTATATATATCTATATATATTTCTATATCTCTATAGATATAGAGATATATAGAGATATCTGTATATCCATATCTATCTATATATCTATATATCTATATTTATATCTATCTTTGTATCTATAATTATAAATATCTATAGCTATCTATATCTATATATCTATATCTCTATATCTCTATATCTCTATATATCTATATCTCTATATATCTATATACCTATATCTTTATATATCTATATATCTATATATCTATATATCTATATATCTATATCTGAATCTATACATCTATGTCTGTATCTCTATTTTTATATACATCTGTCTGGCTGATTTCAGTCACTCACTCAAGCAGTTTTCCACCAGCCAAGCCAAGGAAGTGGCTTCATCACCCCGAAGAGCAGAGAGAAAATGAAAGTGCTTCTCCCTGCCACAGTGGCCTTGATGGTTTCCTACAGGCAAGAGCATTTCAGAGGAACCCACTGAGAGATTTCTGAGGCTGCCTCTGAGCTCAGGCCAGCAGGAAGATTTTTTCACATGGAGAAGGTTCCTGGTGGCCCCGTGCCTCTGTCATTGTCCCCCAGAGCAGGACAGACGTGGGCTGCAATGTGTGAGCCCAGCATGGACCAGTTTGTGCCAGTTCCCCCAGCTGAAGCTCAGCTCTCTGGCCACATGAAGGGCTCTGCTGTACTTGTGGCTGTACTTCTGTTTCCCCTAACGTGCACAGAGCCTGAGCTAAGCTGGAAAATTCTGAGCTGCTTGTTTCCATTCTTAATGCTTTGGAGAGAACTCTGGGAACGGGAGCTGTGCCCACAGGGAAGCCTGCCAAAACACTCTTCCAAAGCTCTGGATGTGACATGAAAAAACAAGTTCAGATTCAGTATCTTTAGACTCTAAACCAGCTGGGAAAATGTGGATATTCTATTGATTGACTGGGACTAATTAGTGGAAACAGAAAAAGGAAACATCAGATTTATTTAATATCTTCATTAATTCTCATAAATGACAAGAACTGAGGGGAAAGTGAAGGTTATGGCAAACCTCTTTTAACCCTTTCAGAGGTTGCCCATTTTGCTAATAATGGTGAAAAAAAAGATGTTTAAAGATGTTTCCCCCATGTCAAAAGCAGAAAGAGACTGACTCTGCACTAACTTGCATCTCTCTTCCACTGAGCCCATAATTCCCTTTGCAATTGCAGAATGACTAACAGCATCAGGCTGTTATTCCAATAGTATTTTTCAGTGTGATTCATAATCCTGAGTAATTTCCACACCACCACTGACATGTCTATTTGTACCTGCATTTTATGGGCAACACACCCAGGGAACACAGAAGTTCCAAGTGTTGTCTGAGGTTTCTCAAGGGGAGAACAGAATTCTCTTTATAGGTGTTGCAAAGGTAAAACAAAGCCCTCACCAAAACACTGCTACAGTAAGAAGGAGAACTCCTGAGTGCCCAAAAACCAAGATGTTTTTAAGAAGGATTCTCAAGGAGAAAGGAAAATAAATTTCAAGCATAGGAGGAACCTGAATGAAAAATTACAGTTGGAAATGGGGAAAGCAGGTAAAAGAGTAACAGGCCTATATTCTGAATAGGGGAAACAGGTCAGTGTTTAAACTCCTGAATAAAAAGAGCCCTCTCATGAGGCCAAACCTCTTGGCAACTGTGCCAGTGATGGGACTCCAAAATCCCAAAATCCCAGACATGTTCCCAGCAGCGTCCCTGGAATCCGGCCAAGGAAACCAAACTTGTAGCTCCACCTGAATCACAAACTGGGGGTTGAAACCCCAAAACCAGCAAAGGAGGCACACAGGGAATGCTCCCACCTGTCCAGGGTCAGGAACAGCCCAGTGGAAGCCTGGAAGAAACCAAAACCCAGCCTGGCTCTGGAGGGCAGCAGGAATTGTGGGGAGGTTTAACAAGCAAAGCTTGGGGGTTCCTTGGGGTCAGATATGGACTGGAAGGAAATCCAGCATTTCCTAAATCTGGTTCTCTAAAGTCAAATCCAACAGTTTTTCTTATCATGAGTATCCTGTTTCAAAGCCCAGGGGCTCCCCTGGGAAGTGTTTCTGGGCTGGGACTAATCCCAGTTGAGAACTGGGCCTGGGGATTGGCAGGATCAGCAGGGACACAGGGCAGGGATACACAGGAGCTCAAGAAGGTTTAGACACATCCCTCCAATTTCTGGAATAAATCCATGGAATCCTGCTAAATTATGCCACAGATTAATGTGATCCCTCATGGTTCCAAAGGAAGCTTTTGATCCTACCTTGTTTTTGAGATTCCTGACCAAAACAGAAGCTTAGGATAAAGATAAGCCTTTAATATTACATAGATTGGTGACTCCAAACTGTTGGAATTCACCACTGCTGGAAATGAAAACCCATTTCTACCTCCCTGTCAGAGCCTGGGGATGAATATTCTCTGGGACCTTGCAGCAGAAGGTTTTAATGGAAAATTTTATGATTTAGGCAGTGAAAATGACATTTTTATGGCATATTGCTTTTTATAAATAATGAAGGAAACCTGGCTAATCAGACCCTGGCAGAGACAGACAACTCAGCCCTGCAGTAAAGGAATGACTTCAGTCACAGCTGCCATTTAGGCCCAGCCTGTCAGCAACACCTCAGTTTGTGTCCATAAATTGCAAATCACCTTTCAGCAGGTACAGACTGGCACAGTGCAACGTGAATCTCCTTCAGTGGGGATGGCTGAGGTGCTCCTGACATATTTCCTCTTTGGAAAGCCATTTTCCCACTGGGTTTTTTTTTTGGGGTGTTTTTTTTGTTGTTGTTTGGTTAGTTTTGGGGTTTTTTTTTGGGGTTTTTTTTTTATTTTGTTTTTTTTTTGTGCTGCAATTGAAGAAACCCAGTGTCTGCAGATGTACATATCAAGTGTAGCTCCTCCAAAACAATTTCAATGACACTGATTTGTTTGAGCTGGGGATGAGCTCCTCACAGTACAAACTGCAGGGAGCAGGGAGCTGCCAGTGGAAAGAATGTGCTGCTGGGGCTCCTCTTGTAAAGCCAAATTAGACAATTCAAGTCCATGTCAGGGCTCCTTGGAAGCAGGCTCAGAGCACTAAACCCAGCTCTGAACCTCTGTGTGCTCTGGAGTCCTTTAAATTGGCACCAGTGGGGCTGCTGCCCTAAAGAGAAAATAGATTTTCCACTGTAAATCCCAATTTTGGGGGTTTAATATCTCAGTTGATTTAAAGTGCGTCAGATATAACTTTTTGTTTACTTTTCTTGTAAAAGAAATTGCCCCTTTTAGCTGTCAAGTAGCAAATAAACAAAGAAACTATGAGCCACAGCACCTTAGGAACAATCTGCATTTCGTGACTTCTAGCTCTGAATGTGGGTAAATATAACCATTTTATAAATAACCCCCTGTGTGTAACAAATATTTCCTGGGATAGAAAAGAAAGGGTTGAACAGAGCAAGCTTTACTCAGGATTTCTCTGCTATTGTTTTCTGCACTTGAATGTTCTTTTTATGAGAGTTGTGGTGTTTAATCCAGTTTAGTATTTTCCAGGAAATCGGTTGCTGCTTAAACATGTATCCAAATTCCAAGTTCATTCAGAACTTGAAAAGCAAAATTTAACACAAGGACTGGAATTCTGTAATGATCCAGCAATTGGCAAAACCAAGCTCTTGGTTCCCAGGAGAATGAAAGAGCCAAGCCCAGATATTTCTTCTAATTAGAGATGAAAACATCATTAAATATTCTAAAAATTGAAAGCATATGTAACTCCTATAAGGTGGGTGTTTTACTGGAAAATAACTGACAGCCATGCTAAATTTCTGTGTTCTGATGTAAGAATTCAGCAGGAGATTAAGAACACATTTTGCTGGGAGACATGTCTAAACATTAGCATTTACAGAGACTGAAAATAGGCCTCAGTAGGTAGGGTCAAGTGAGACAACTCACCATGGATGGACACCAAATTGGCACCTCCCAGACAGTGATTTTTTTTTTTTTTAATTACAAAACAATCTTCACTCAAAAGAAAACAAAACGATTTCCTTACTCTGTGCTCACTCAGCTCTTGCACACCCCTTCTGTAAATGGATTTACAGACCCCTGCCAGCTGATTGCACAACTCTTTGTGGAAATGCTTGATAGTGTTCATTCAAAGAGTTTTGAACTTGAAAGGAATCTCACTCAGGATTTTGTTCAAGGATTTTGCATCGCTCCACCTGCCTACTCAGAAGAGAGGCTGTCCCTACTCTGAACATCCACACTGCTGTGCAAACATAGGAAAGAATTCTGGTGTGATATTCTGGCTTTGCATTGCCCAGGTGCACTGAACATCATTGGGATGAGGTGAATATTTCTCCCATTCCAAATAATTTCAGAGGAGAGTGAAGCATCATAAATAAATAAAAATTATGTGATAATTTGGACTTGCACCCTCCAAGCTCATGGGAGCATTCTTCTCTTCCACCTAGTATTTAATTTACGTGTTGGGGCCAGCCAAGAGAGAATTATGACAGGAATCCAGAAGTAATAACATTAACCTGCAATGGGGATTTACCATTCCTCTTCTAAAATTACCAGGTATTCCTAATTCCACACCACTTTTGACAGAGCACTTGGCTGAGTAAGACTTCCTAGGGCTTGTGGCACGTCCTGAAAGATTCTACACACAAAATCTCTTCTTCCCTGCTTGGGAAACAATGGGCCAGGGAAAGGCACCCTTTGGCTCCCTCCCTAAATTAGTCACAGCTCTTTGGCACAGCCCAGCAGCTTTCAGCCCAGACCAAAGTGGGAGCTTCACGTGTCACTGTGCATAACAGGGTGGAATTTGGGCTATTCAAGTCACCCACCAGCTTGGGTCACTGAGATTCATTTCTGGTTGCAATGAAAAAGAGAAATGAGTTCATCTTGTGATGCTTAGCTGTCTAAAACCCAGTAAAATACAAATGGAAATGTACAGAAATAGATATTTTTAAAGGAGATAGAGGATAACACTGCATTAACCCTTAGGTTGGTTATAATCTCTGGAATTCAACCAACTCAGGTCTGCCAAGAGTATCCAGGGAGAATCACATTTGAATGCCCTTTGCTGAGTTTCCTTATTCAAAGGGAAATATATGGAAAAGGAATAAAAGTATAATGCCCAAACTTATTTAATTGCCCTTAGAGGGCCCTGCTTTCAGAGATTATCTGTGCAGGCAAGGTCAGTCACCCATTTTCTTGGAAAAGTGGGGATAAATGTGGGCTGGAGCACTCAGCACTTCATTAGCAGGGAGGCAGAGCAGGCACCTCACTCTGCCTGGCCTTTGGGAGCACTGCAGCAGTGGGACAGGGAAATGCAAGATTTTCTGGAAGCACTAGAGCTGTTGGCTGGGGATTCAAAGGCTGGAACATTTGGAGACTTGCACATCACAGACATAAACAAGCAAGGAACAGAAAAAACAGAGTGTACAATTCAGGGAGAAAAGCACTGCTCTGGTGTCCAGAATCCACAGCAAGCTTGGAAGGACAGACTGTGCTTTGAAATAATTTCCATTTCATAATACAGATGAGTCACCTAAGCAGTGATTATTCCAAGAATTTCCATGTTTGCTGGGATTAATCCTGGGGTTGTTCAGTGCCTCTCTGACCATGAGGCACTAAGGCTGGCGTGGCACTGAGCTCTAAAATCACTCCCATGTCATTTCCAGCTTCTCTTGTCCTGCTAAGGAGGCCCTGTGGAAATCTGCCAGCATCATTTGCATGTGGAAGCAGATGAAGACACAGATACACCTTTCCCCCACATGGTTCTGCTGTGAAAGTCAAGCCATGCCACGTGGGGAAGGTAAATCTTCCTGACACTGGGATCTGTACACACCTCCATCCCACAGGGTTAAATATCTGCACCAATGTTCTCATTTAAATGCATGTATTTAAAGCATTTTACTGATCTCAGCGATACACTGGATAGTTAATTCTGAATAGAAACAGAGATAACAAATAAGATTAAAGATGGGTTTTTTAAAACTAGTGACAGCAATTTGATATTTAACAGCAGCATTTTTATGTGTTATTTTTAAATAATTGGTCTTTTTTGCAGTCTGGCTCACTACAAATCAATAGAATTTAAATGTCACCAGTCACCTGTGAAAACAAGACATGCTCCTTGTCATTTAAAGAGATAATTGGGTCTCACAATACACAGCCACCAGTTCAGAAGGAGGAATATTTACAGGTGGCCTGTCTAGACAGCCCCACTGAGCATTTCCGTGTGCTTCTCCCTGCAGTTTGAATTTCTATCCAGTTATTACTGGACACAGTGTGAGCTCCTTGTGCTTCTTAGAAAGTTTGGAGGATAAAAAAAAAAAGTCAAATACTCACAGAGCCAAAATTAAAAATTGCATCATCTCTGACTATCTTCTTTCCACATCTTAAATGTTCTGGATTGAGATATTCCTAAGAGAGAGGGAAAACAGTAATTTTAAAGTTCTTGGACAAGCTGCTTTTGGGCAACTCTACAATACAAATAAAAATGTGTGCAACTGTACTTTGTATCAAACTCTCTGCTCAGTTTTACTGGGAACCAAGCTGATTTGTGCCAGGAGCTGTGAGCAGGAAAATTGGCCTTTTATCTGCCACTTTCCTGGAGGCAAGGCAAGATTTTTTTAACTGTCAAATTCAGCCATCACATGTAAAGTAATATTTGTTTTAATCCACCTAAGTCACAGGAGATGTTGATTCAGTTGACTGTGTCTTAAAACACAAATAATGAAAGGCACACATATGATTTTGTTTGGGTTTTTTTTCCTTTAAACAAGAAAGCAGAGCATAAAACCAGCATCAGTTAGGAATGAAAATGCAGGAATTAAAAAAAAAAAAGAGTACAAAAGGAAAAGCTAAGGAATAAAGCTTCTTTCACAGAGAGTTTACAAAGTGGCTCCATGTATTTATGTTCTGATAAGACTTGGGTTTAATGACAAGACAGTGCTTTTCATGTTTGTTTTTACAGTCCACTTCTTTGCACCATCCTGTGTTATTCTCTCATCCAAGCTTAAAAATCCTATTTGAACGTGACTCTGCTGTATTAACACTGCTATGAAATACATGCCAAGATAATTTCTCACAATAACTATTAATGAGTGTTCAGCACAAAAATAATTAATAAATAGGTGAGGATTTTCCTTCTTTCCAATGAGATTTGATCTGGATTTTTAATTTAAAAACTGTCCAAGTGAATCAACAGCCACTGATGAGGAGATCTTCAGCAAAATCCTCCATTGTGTTCAGAAACCCCTGGCAGGATGTGCAGGCTGTACTTGAAGGCCACCACTCAATCCAAGTGCTGGAGTCCAAAGGGTACTGGAATCTAAAAAGACAGCAGAAAATGATCACTTGCTGATAAGATTTGGGAAAAAATATGTCAAACAGAAAAAAAAATAAAATTACAATATGGAAGTGCTTGCCCTGTGTTCATAATTCTGCTTTAAGTGTGCACATCTGATAACACATTGTGTGACTGTTGGTTGAATACTTTAAGAATTAAATCAATCCTGTACCTCACAAGAATGATTGCAAACACTTTGAGATTAAATCTCAGTGTATTCTGCTGGTAAATGACTTACTTGAAACTGTAACCAATGCTTATCTTTAAGGCTTCTTTTCCCATGATCAAATATTGCTCTCCTGGGCTCAAGTCAACATCTGTGCAGGTCTTCTTTTTAACAAAGGTTATTTCATTATTTTTTTGAGCAAAAGCCTGCCCTGAAGTAAAAAAAAATAAAAATAAAAATAATTGGACAATTGCACAAAAAAAATTCACAATAATTCATATATTAGACAGAAAATACTAAAATGTTTTACAGTACTACACAGCCAAGGAATCTCTTTGCCACTGTTCTACAGCAGGAAAATTTGATGATGTAAAACATGTCTCTTGTTAAAGATTTTTTCATTAAATCTGAATGGCAAATAAGCCTTGTGCACATTAAGTAATTTTATATTATAGTAATTTCAAGGAAATATGGGATGCTTAAACTCAGAGCAAAAAGGAGTGAACAGCTTCAATTCCACAGGCCCTGTGAGCAACAGGTAAGACAGCAAGTGCCCAAGAACATTCCAGCTTTCTCCCAAGAGCAGAAACATGGACCAGGACACTCACCCATTTTATAGAGGTCCAGAAGTTTTGCAGAATACTTCACAAAAAACCCTTCCTCACTGCAAGATAAGATCTTCACCTTATAAACTGCAGAACGACACAAAGCAGAACCTGGTTACTCCTTGCTCCTGCAAGGTCTTAGAGGTGCCCAGAAGGAGAATTTTGTGTCCCTTCA
This sequence comes from Thryothorus ludovicianus, assembly GCA_013397245.1. NCBI lineage: Eukaryota > Metazoa > Chordata > Aves > Passeriformes > Certhiidae > Thryothorus > Thryothorus ludovicianus. The sequence goes on along the minus strand of VZTB01013648.1, from coordinate 399,286 downwards.
CAACCCTGATTTCTGGAAATACAATATTTATAGGGGCAGAAGGCAAGTCCTACCCACACCTAATCTGAGGGAAGCTGTGGGTAGAACTTTCTCTACATTATGCCACTGGCAACCACACTGAATTTCTAATTACAGCTGTAATTTGAACGAGATGTTTTACAGCAGAATGAGAAAACAAACACCTCAGAGCAGGGAAAGAGGCAGTGAAAGCCCCATTACCATAAGCAGTGTCCCTCTGGCAGGCAGCCTCCCTCCTGCTCTCAGCTGTGATCGACTGGTCCAGTCTCTCCTGGACTTTGCCACACTCAGCTAAGAGGAGAAAGGGAAAGGCAGAGGTAAGAGAACATCAGCACATGACCCCAAAGAAAACATGGATTCCCATCATTCTGCATGGGATAATTAACTGAGCAACACCAGAAGTATGGGATTGAATGCTGGAACAGCCAATATTTAAAATATAAAATAATGCTCTCAAACACCAGGCTTAATGCAGTCAGACTTCCATGATCACACTTCTTTAAATTTCACACATCTTTAAATTTCTTTTTTAATGTAAAATTTGGAGGGGAAACAGCTGTGTTCTTATGAGGATTTTTTTCCTTATGTTCAGCATGATTTTGCTCAAAGCACTACACTGCATTTTCCCACCAAGTAAAATGAAAAAATTTCTTCAAATAAAGCTTACCTTCCATGCATTTGCATTCATCTCCTTCACACAATCTCACGAGTTTTTCATTTCCATAGGGGTTATAAAGTATGGTGCATCTTTTATCTAGAAGATCCAGAAAGAAATAATGTAGAAAATCAAAGTCCAAGACATCAACACTGAAACTTGGCAAGGCAAAAGTCACCTGAGCTTCAAATAAAATGGAGTAAAAAATCTGTTGAAGATGGAAAAATGTAATTCTTTGGGAGGAATACAGAGCTAAAAGGCAAACAAGGATGTGAAGAGCTGGAACATACCTGGTGCATGATATTCATACACAGTGAAGGCAGCAGGGTTCAGCATTCCAACCCGGAAAAGCTCACTGATCCTGAAGCCAACACACAGGAACTTGTGAGCTGGCACCTGTTTGAGAGACACGTGAATTAGGGAGCTCTAAAGGAGGCAAAATGATTGCAAAGAGTAAAAGCAGTGCTTACAGTCAGGAAAGGGGTAACCTACAGAGTCTATCTGCAGGAGAACGTGCCCATCTCTTATCTCATAATCTGCTATCAGCTGATCGACTCCACTCGCAAGCTGCAGGGCACAGGAAAAGATGAAGAGCAGTAAATGGTACAGCTCTGTCATACAAAGCCAGTAAGAGAAGAAACATTCTGGAATACTTGCAATAGATAAATCCTCTGGATTGGCCTCCACTCCACTGACCAGCCCAATGTCCATCACAGCATGGGCAGACCCCGACCGTGGCTCCCTCGCACTGGGCCTGTACCTGAATTAGATTCAAGCCAATATTGAAATACTTGAAATGAAAGAGACATATTTGAATGTGATCCCAGAACAACCTGAGGAAAATTCTGTCAGCATTTAGGCCACAGTCAACTCATAATGAAGCAAAACAGCCCAGATAATTCAATTCAGATTTATGCCAATATCACACATGAAGAAGCTTTCAATGCTTATGCTGCAGGAGAACCCAAATATAAATTGAAGACTCGTCTCACAGAGATCATGACCTTTGGCTCTAATTCTTGTACATAACAGAGAAGGAACAGGAGGAAAAGATCAGGAGAGCTGGTGGAAATCTTAATAAACAACCCCTGAGCTGCACTCACTTTGCACAAGCCTCCAGGCGCCCCAGGGGTTCCCCATCTCCTCTTACACGACCTGTTCGGAGCAAGAAGAGCCAAAGAATTTCAGAACTCCCCAGAAGCAGCAGCTCAAAACTCTCACAAAGCATTTCCATCGTTGGAAGGTAATTCTTTACATTGCTTTGGTGGCTATTTTTATAGGAATTCGTATCTAGGAGTTTTATAGGAGTTTGTATCTAGCCACAAACAAATGGCATTTGCCTCTTTGGTAATTCAGGTGAAATGACAGCTTTGGGGTTTAATGTAGTTTATTGTGTCTTTATATTATTTAAACTCAGAATTTGGTTCTGTCCTCTATTGTAACTGGACTAGAACTCTCAGTACTTTGTAGAACTCACTGTAACCCCTCCCACTCCCCATCAAATTCCTTTCTTCTCACTCCCCAACCTGTAAAAACTCTTCCATAAATGACTAAAAATGAACCTAGCAGATATAAATTAAATATTAATTCTATTCACAAAAAGGCAATAGTTTCAAACAGTGCTGAAAAAGCTTTTAGCAATTTCTTTTCCAGTTTTGCATTTAGAAAGTGGCAGGATTTATTTATTTCTTTATAAAAGACACTCATCAAAAGACCAGGATCTTTTCCCCTCCCTCCCTTGCACAGACCTGAGCAGCAACATTTAAAATTATATTAACCCTTTACCATCATCTCTCTTTGGAACAATCTTCAGTTCAAAGTTACAGGACTCTTCAGAAGTACCAATGGTGTTATACACTGTCTTCACCTGCACACACACAAATAAATCTGAGAAAACAGAAGCAGCACCAAGCAATCCTCAAAACTGGCATAAAACTGTAAAAACTCACGCTGGGAAGAATAGAAACAAATCTGGTTTACTCTAATATAAAAATACCAGCAAAGCAGAGCAAATAAATTGAAAGAAATGGGGAGTTCTTGAGCAAAACCACACCATAAAAAAAGAGAAATTCTATTTAAAACCCTGTTTGCATACTTACATTTACTGTAGCTATGCCAGTGCTGCTGCCCGTGCTTACAAACAAATCATCCTGCAAAGGTGCCTAAAGGATTGGAGAGAAACAAGAAGTTACACATGAATAATAAAAATTAGCCACAATTAGCAACAATTCAGGTCAGCTGATCTGCTCATCTTGCTGGCATTTCAAATATGTAACAGATTCTGCAGAAATATTGAATTTAATAAGTGAATATTTAAATACATTAAAAACAGCAGATAAGCAAAGTCCTTAAACATTTTCTATACCAAATTATTAGCAGTTTGTTATAAGAAAACCCAGCTATTTTGGTAGCTATTTCAAAGCTCAGATAATTATTTACCAACATGCTAAGAATTCTGGTTTCCCTTTTTAAAGCAATATTATTCACTCACTGTCATAGTTCTTCCCACAAAATTGTCTTCTGTCAGTTTAAACAAGTTTAGGGGTCCACCATTTTTGTAGGATACTTTAACATCCATGTTCAAATTCAGCCTTTTGACAAGAAGGGAATATTCAGTCAAGGCCTCAAGGGCATTAATAGTGTCCTGTCAGAAATCAATTAGAAAGAATTAACTCCAGGGGTTCTATTTATAAAATTTCAGTTTATATTAATGAAGAGAAGTCAGATTTCCCAGAGACCAAGAACATCATGGCAATGGAGTAACTTGAGACTAATCCCATGCACAGGACTCAAGTGCTGGCAGTGTGGTAATTTAATTGTGTTATCCTCTTAAAATGTTGATATGACAGAATCATGGAATGGTTTGGTTTGGAAGGGACCTTAAAGCCTCTCCCATTCCAGGGACACCTTCCACTGTTCAATCTGGGCCTGAATTTCCAGGGATGGGAAAAAATGTTTCTGATTTTGGTACCTGAAGAACGAAAACATGCAAAAGCACACCTGAGTTGAATAAAATCCTCCCCCATATCTCTGTTCTTCAGAGAGCCATTTGATGATGGGCTTGGCATAGTTCTCATCCCCTCTTATCAGAGTAGTGAGCAAGGCATAGGCTGTGGTTTCAACCATTTGTGCAGTGACAGAGCTGGGGGTCGGCTGCTCTTGAGTTTTGAACGCATCTTGCCAGAACCTGTAGATGGGAGGGTCACCTGCAGGAGGAGCAGAGGGTTCAGAGGAGCAGAGGGTTCAGATGCAAGCACTGCAGGAGCAGCAGAGGGTTCAGAGGAGCAGAGGGTTCAGATGAAAACACTGCAGCAGCAGCAGAGGGTTCAGATGCAAGCACTGCAGCAGCAGCAGAGGGTTCAGATGCAAGCACTGCAGCAGCAGCAGAGGGTTCAGATGCAAGCACTGCAGCAGCAGCAGCAGAGGGTTCAGATGCAAGCACTGCAGCAGGAGCAGAGGGTTCAGATGCAAGCACTGCAGCAGCAGCTGCAGAGGGTTCAGATGCAAGCACTGCAGCAGCTCTGCTCCACCAGGTGAGGCACCCAGGGCCAGGAGCCGGGCAGCAACTCACTCTGCACAGAACAGGGATGGAAACCCACTCCTGCCACACTAAAAATGCAATGGCTGCAACGTGATGAGCCCAGAGGGGATGCAGAGCAGCTGCTGGGGACAGGGCTGGCCAGGAGCAGGGGGAATGGAGCAGTACCTGTGACAAAGGCCTCCTTCTTCAGGGCAGAGAAGGCCGCGCGTGCCGCGAGCTGGTTGGGGTCCAGCAGGGCCAGGGCGTAGGCAGTGATGGCCATGGTGAAGGGGCTCTGGGCCAGCTGCACCCTCTGCACCAAATAATCCCCTGCCCTGCTCCTGGCATCGTGGATTTTCTGAAAACAGGGACAGGTTAGAGCTCACACCCAGCAGAAACCCGAAAGAAACACGTCTTCTCTATCAAGATATGGAAATAAATGAATAAACAAATAAACATCAAAATATTGACATAAAAATAAATAAAGATAAATAAATAAATATAGAAATATAGAAGTAAACAATAAATAAATAAAAATAAATATATATGTAGTACATATAAATATAGATATATATACTATATATTATATATACTCTATACATACCATCTCTATACTATATAGTTAGATATAGATACAAATATATAGATACAAATATATAGATATAAATAAATATATAGATATATACTACATATACTCTAGATAGACACAGTATATACAGTATAAGTACAGTATGTATATATATATGCAGTATGTATATATACTATATAGATCTAAAATGTCTTCTACAATATATTATAATAAATCCAGAAATTCCTTGCTGCTCTTTTGCTGACTTTGAAAGATAAAGACTGACAAAGCAAATAAATCTGTGAAACTGAACAAAACTCTTGGTTTTTTTTAAACAAATGGTAAAGAAAAGGGAAGAAATTGGAAGGCCAGAACATGCCAGAAATAAAAGTAATGTTTACCTGAGTAGGACATATTTTCATTGACTTGTCAATTCCAATAATAGAAAATGCTGTGAGATACAAAGATTTTTCTTTAGCTTCTTGAGGTAATGTACCCTACAAAAATCAAATAATAAAAATAATGAAATAAAACCCAAAGTTCATTTAAATAAATGGAACTTTTCACTGTTTCACTGATATTCCTGTAAAAACTATCAGTTTAGTTAAACCTGAAAATTCATTGACTATTTGGAAGGTAATAGCTCATTTGTAAAAAAGAGACCAAAATTTATGAAGTTATTCACAGGCCAGGACTATTAGATTGTGAAATGAACCTAAACATTCTTTTTTCTGAATATTGATAAGTGGCAAGCAGCTACTTTTTCTGGGAAAATAGAAAGGCTTGCAAGATTGTGCTGGGCTATAAATGAATTTAGAATAAAGAGAAAAGTTACATGTTTGGGTTTCATACCTGTAGTTTCACTGGTTGGTAGTTTGAAAATTCATTGAATGACCCATCTGGCATCTGACAGTTGTCAATCAGCCACAGAAGGGAATCACAAATAGACATCTGATCAAGATCAATGTATTGATTCACTTGCCCAAGAATCCTTAAAGCAAAAGCTGTCATCCTGCCAAGGGAAGCAAAGACATCCTGCTTGTTTAGGTTGGCAGGTACTCCCACACTGCAGAGGGCACACACAGATTTCCACTGTTTAGGATTCTGTGTCCTACACACTCCTATGTTTCAAAGGGATAACAAAAATAAATTTTAAATTTAACTTAACAAATGGGCAGTGATTAATGAAATAATGTTAAACCAGGATCAATTCCCGTGTTTCAGGGTATGAGCTCATTACATCCCAAAGCCATCTTGGTTGTCATGCTGTGAATTATGGACACAAAGAAAAGGTTTGGCAAGTGAAGGCAAGGAATCAAAAGATATTATTCAGAGTTGTAAGCACTGCTTAAATCTACCACCACACTCTTGTCTGGCGCTTATTGAAAATATTAAAATATGAAAGCAAAGGAGGGAAAAAAGCCTTTTTCTAACCCAAAACCCCTTTTAACTCACCATGTGCTAGCTTGGCCATTCTTCCACATGCTGTAGGAGGAGTCAGCATTCCTGAACGACGAGATGCTCACAATTCCTGGGGCAGGAGGAAAGTTAGGAGAATTGTATTTATGTACCACCCTTCCCACTTAACAAAGCTTATGGATCTCCACAAGCCCAAAGCAAGTGAAGCAGCAGATTTTCCTACCTTCTTTCATCTTCCTCCTCATCTGAGTCCTGGATGTCAGGGTCTCAGGGCCCAGTAAATGCCAATTGTCTGACTCCTCCAGGTAGCGGAAGACGTAAAACACAGGGGCAATGCTCATGAGCTCAGCCTCTGCACTGCCCTTGGGCAGGCTGGTCAGCATCTGCAGGCCCCTGGGGCTCAGGACTGTGGCAATCACTTCACCCATGAGATGTCCTGTGAGGGGAAAAAAAACCCCCAAATGGATTGGAAAAAGATAAACAAGTCACGAAAGCGAATCCAAGGGCAGGGTCTGACTCTTGTGTGCAGCCGTTCTTTAGGAAGTGATGAAACTTCTGCACTAAAAGGGGATTTGCAAAGCCTTCTCTCCAAAGGGAAAGGATAAATCAGGTGGATTTAATACCAAATAGGAGGAAAAGTGCATATGCAGTGTTTTTATTTACCTTTCACACTGACACTCCTGTCAATTTTTGTTTTAGGGACCAGATTTAGTGGGATTTTGTATCGAAATTCTTGTCTTCTCTTGATTGAACCTGAAATTGAAGATTTATACATATAAATAACACTGCACAACCTAAATCAACAGATGATTCAGCTGTAATTGAAGGTTATACATCAATATCAAAGGTTATAACTGAGAATTCAGCCACCAAAACTTGAAAACCAGAAATATTCCCAAATGCACATCGAGCTTTGGGAAAGGAACAGGTGCAAACTCTTTATCTTTCTTTTGTTACTACAAAAAACAAGAAAAATCTGGTTTGGACTAAAACTTTGTGGTTTCTCTGGTTAAATGAGAACATATTCTATGTCCATTAATAAAGCTTACAATCATATCACTCTAAAAGGTACATCTAAAGATTCCCTTAAGAAATTAATCCAAGTTTCCTTAAGCCAAGGCAGGAAATCCTTGGGAAAGGACATATTTACAGTATCTCAGGAAGGAGAAATTCCAAGTTTTTCACATTCTGAAAAACTTGATTATGAAGAATCAAGAACAGGAAAAAAATAACACAAAGACACATCATCAATTCTCTTACCATAAACACCCTGTGGATCCAAAGTGAAACCTGCATGGAGTTCTTTCTTAATGCCTTCTGGCTGGGAGCATTATGAGGAGAGAGGTAGAAAATGGAAATATTTCTGTTTAATCAAATATATCAGCTGAAACAACAGGTTAAACCCACAGTATTTTTGCCTTCTTTTTCTGTAGTTGAGTTTGAATTAACTGGTGTACACCTGTCCCACATGAATTTTAGTTCTCTAGCTCACATAGCTCTTGAGAAAATTTAACAAAAGATTTAAATTAAACCTTAGGAAAGGAAAAAATTGTGTTTCAGTGAAAATCCAAACTTAGAATAAAGTATTCTCCTTTGCTTACAAACTTCTATTTTTTTATCCATATAATCTTTCATTTCTTATAATCAAGGTTTAAAAGTGAGTGTGCTCCAATACTCAGCCATTCCTTTTTCCACTGCACACACCTCAGTGAATTCAAGGACACTGTGTGATAATATAAAAATAAAGCAAAATTTCTATCTTGACTCAACTGAACCCAATTTGAAATCCAAAAGTGCTAATATAAATTGAGATTCTTTTTTTTTCCTTACCACAACACGTAAAGTTTTCACTACAATTTCACTGTTCCTGGGGGTCAGCAATGTAAAATTGACAGTGTGAAGACCCAATTCCAACGGGAGGATCCGGAACGTAACTGCTGAGGAAGAGCCAGCATCCAAATTCTTAAATTTACAGCTCTGCATCCTCGCCCCAGCACTTGCAGAATCTCCAAAGGTACAGACTCCATTTCCAGCTGCTATTTTAACACAGAACTGAAAGGTGGAAAGATTTTAATGTTTCATTTCTGTGACACCAGAGAAATATCAAAGGCACTGAAATACTGTACTGGGTATTCTGTTACTGTAATGCTATTTCTCTGTTTGCTGGCTTAAGGACTGCAGAAATCCCATCCAAGGACCTGTTTATACTGGAGACTCACAGGAAAAATGCTTTTTCAGTTTATTATGTCAATCCTTCCACATTAACACAGATTACCTTAATTGCAGAGGCTTTATGGTTATAAACGGATCCTTTCAACTCGATTTGCTCCCCTCGTACCAGGGAATAAGGAACAGAAATGCTCAGGAAGATATCCTTCACTACTTGGATTTCCAAAGGTGCAGCAACACAAATACCTGGGAGAATTAAAAACATGAAAGCACAGTGTCTCATCCACCCCTCTGATAAAGCAGTTGGAAAAGGTCTTGACATACTTTAGTGATGATTTATGGTTTTTCAGAGTGTACTTTGAACAGTCCAAGCTTTTGAAAAGTTGCCAGGTTTTTGCTTGCTGATCCAAACTGCTCTCACCACGCCTCACACCACAGCTGACATACCAGGTTCTTTGGGTTTCTTCCTCCCAAAGAAATTCTCTGCTTGGATTCCCAAATCTCTTGAAAAAAATCTCAAGTCCCAGAGCTACAGATAGCAGGACAACGTAAAATTGTCCAGGGAAGAGTTACTCAATCTTTTTTATTTTTCTTACTCTCTATGAGCCACTGTCACACAAAAGACAGGCTTTGTTCCCCCAGCCACTGACACAACATGCCATGAAGTGATCTACTTTCCCTAAAACACATATTTTTGTTTTCTTTTCCTGCCTATCAACCAGAAAGTGAAAATTTTAGAACATGAGTGTCAAAATCAACGAGAGGGTCTACAAAGCTTCCTGATTCTTTAGCTCCAAACTAGCTGGGTTGCAGTACCTACCTTTATCTGAAATGCCAACACCTTGTACTTCCCAGGTGGTCAGTGAATCAGGCAAGGTGACAGACAGAGTCTTGGACCTGTGATCAAAGTGGTTTTTACATTTATCATTACAAATCACCACCTGTTAACAGCACAGCTCATCACCAGCGACACTCCAAGAGAGACTCAGGGGAGCTCTGAGCCAGAAAACAGGAATTCTGGATTTTTGTTTGAATAAACTTGGTTTTGGTTGATGTCACTAAAGTTGGTATTTAGCAAAGGCCCAAAGTGAAAGGAAAAGTGGCTCAACAATCTGGGCACCACGCAGCATAAGGAGCATGGAAGGGAACATGGCAGGAATTGTTTTTTTGGATAAAATTCACATTTCAGCACACATCTCAGGTACATCTCAGGTTACCTCAGTTTTGCCACTTTCTTTCTATAAAGGTGATTTGAGAAAAGCAATACCTTGAAGAAACTTGGTGAACTTCCCACAACCAGCTTTCAGGGAAGTAGCTACGAACTTGTGCCTCATCCAGTTCCAAGAGAGCCTCATAATCTGAAGAACATCAATACAGCAAGTAAAAAACAATCCCTGACACAAGAAAAAAGGCATCTAAGCACCCTCAGTAAAAAATCTGTGTTAATCCTACCTCATCCATTTACACATGTGAGTACCTGCCCAATATCCTGACAGATCACCTTGTTAACAAGCAATTACAGGGAGATAATGGAAGACAGGGAATTTGACACTCCCACAGATCTTTCCTGAGGTGTTACCCACTGGCTGTCTCGGGCCTGGGAAAACGATTCAAACTTTGCTTCCAAGTTAGCTCTTAATACTCTCTGATTGCTGTCCTGCTTGTTCTAGATGTGGGTGAACAGAATAGAGAGCTGAACACAATAAGGAACTGCTCTCCTACCCCTCTTCAGGGACACATAACCAAAGTCTTGGGAGACTGGTAAAATTCTGTCTGGAATAAGCCTGGCAGGCACCAGGAAGGGGTTAACAGATTCCATCGCCTCCCTATCCCCCTGCTCTGCTGGAGCAGGACCCAGAGCTCCCACACTCACGCATTCTGGCCAATATTAGGAGCTTGTTTGGCTCCTCCAGCCGCAGCTTGTTGGCAAATTCACAGCAACTTGTGAATGCAGAAATGCACTTCTGGCTCCTCTGAATTCTCTGAGCTCTCTGCCTGCAGGTCTCAGAGACTGGATAAGCTTTTACTCCAGCCCTGCAGCAATACCGGGCTTCTGGATCTCGGTATTTGTCCACTGAAATAAAAATAAAATAATTAGTTTCTTTGAGATGAAGTTTTTATTTCCAAGTGGATGCGATTTTTTTTTTCATAATGATATACATAGAAATATTTTTGACACCTTCTTTGAGTATCTTTTCCTTGAAGTCAGACCGTTTGGTTCTTAACACTTCATTGCAAGGTTCACCTGTCCAAAAAAACGAAAAAGCACATACAACATGAACTTTTCTTGTAATAGCATCATCCTCTTATAAAAATAACTCCACAAAATCACATTCCAAATGCATGAAACATTTTATGCTTGCCGTTTTAATTACATAGAAGTATTCTGATTTTGACTACAGTAACTGTTCCACAAGATGTTCCCAACGCCCCCCCAAAAATCATCAGTATATGCATTCCCTTGAGTCCCAAGATAATAACTGGGAGTGACAGAGGAACATTTCAGAAAATCTCCAGTTCCACAGGAATGTACCTGCTTCCTCTGAGTCATCTGCATTGGCATTCGTGAGGAAGGTGAGCCCGGCCATCCTGAACACGGCCACGTTGTTCTGTCCTCCCCCAGCCCCACAGCCGAGGTCACTCTTCTCCAGCTGCAGCATGATCTGAGGAGAAACACACGAGCCACGGCTGCCAGAATGTCCTCAGAACACAGCCCCGAAAGGCTCTTTGTGAAACAAAAAAGGAGATTGTTGCCTCCCCGGCTCCTTGAGCAAGGAGCTCCCCAACGCTGCAACTTATTTTTGGCCAGGTGTGTGGAGTTCTGGTGGGAGAGTTCAGATCTGCCTTTAAAACCACACTTCTACTGGAATTCAAAAGATTGTAAACTGATCCTTTTAATAATTTTGAACTGGAGATTTAAACAAACAGCTTTCACTCTGGCTTGAGTTGCTCTTCTGCCCATTTTCAGGCTGGCTGAGGGCATGACACATATCAGTTATTGAATGGAACATGAAACAAAGAGCAACTTTATTCTCTTTCATGGCTGCTACCTCACCTTTTCCATGGCTCTCTTCCTTCTTCCTGTGACTCCATAGATTGCCTTGTCAATAGATGACAAAGCAACAAAGGAGCTGGACTGGGTTTTCATGGTGAGTGACACAACCTCTGCTGGTTTCATTGTCTCTTTGCCCGACTGCAGCTTAAGCTATAAATTAAAAACCAATATTGGTAATTTTGAAAGCACATTGCTCTGAAATCAATCCAGCTGATGGAAGACACTTACTACAATAATTTGTTAAAGAACTTGTGTAAACCCAAGATAAAATCTGACCATAAAATGAATGCATGCCCACAAATTTCAGTGCCTTTTTTGCTACTCACATCAAGGCTATTCCCACATTTCTGTTCCACATTCAGCCAAACTGAATCAGCCACTAACTCTGCAGCTCCTTCTCCCATGACTATGTAGTAAACAATGAGACGTGCTGAAGGAACCATTTCTTGGGTTATCTGGAAAGTTAGATGTTCATATTCCAAATCCTTAATTCTCTCCTGAGTTCCAAAGCTCACTGTCTTCCCTTTCGATGTGATCTATATTTTTAAAAAATGATGGAGAATAAAAAAGTCAAATTTTATATTCAGTCTATTTTTCACATGTAATAATCATTTGAATTTTTATCTTCCACTAAAAAGAACTGCTGTCTCTGCACTTCTTTTCCTTCATCTACATTTCACCTTCTGAAATAGCTCTTGAGACCGACACTATTTGTCCTCAATCCCAGTCAATGTCAGATAAGAATTTTTTTTAAAAACTGACTCTATAAATATAAAATTTAAATGTGAGACTGCTCTTTTTTTCCTGTAAAGCTGACAGATTGTATCTGAAAGGAAGCAGTTGTCTGAGCTGCACATACTCTATGCTGAGGATAGCTCTTGATTGTTGAGGTTTTTCATCCATGACCATCCATATTAAATTGCAATTCAATATTTTATGCAGAAACATCTGCTACTCACCAAATAGCTGTAGTGATGTATTTTATCAATGTAGTGACTCTGTGGATATACATTAATATTTACTACATCCCCCACTTCCAGGGTTTTGTGATTTGAAGCCCAGTCAATATAGAGATAACTCTGACTCAGGGATGAATAAGCTTTTGCTTCATAGGTTTTACTTGCTTGGTTTTCATCTGAAAGACGTGGATCTGCAGTTTTTACCTGGGGAGATAATGAAACGCCTGAATAGTCTGAGCACAGAATTATACCTAAGCAAACAAGCAATGACAACACTAAAGTCATTCTGCAATATGTTGTTCAGAGAGATTAATTAAAGAGAAGCCAGCTCAAGACCTTACCCACAAAGAAATAATTATACCCTTGAAGAAATAATTTAATGGAACAATTTAACTCACTTGGAACTCCAACATTTTGCAGTCTGATGGGATATTAACAACAAACAAAGCAGTTCCATCACGGATGCTTGTTTTTCTTCTCCCAGATTCTGAACCCTCTGAGACCAACTGAGTCTCATCCATTTGCTCACTAAAGGATTTTGCAGTGACAGTCACAGGGACATTTCCAACAGACTCATCCAAGGTGTCTTTCACCTGCACCTGTTCATCAGGACAAAGAAGTGGTGACATTTTTCAGGAAGAATCTTCCAAGCTGCTCAGCCTCTTCCACAACAAGAGTTTATCAGACACAGAGTGACACAGAGAGAAAATGAAAAAGCTTGTGCATTCTGGGGTTTCCCCTGCATTGTGCAACCACCCTGCTGCTGGGAACTGACCTTGATGAAGAAGGGAAGTCCAGGCTTCACAAAGAGAGGAGTGGCAATCAAACTCAGCTTGTAGGGAGAGACAGCAAACCTGACTCCAGCAAACTCCACCTCTCCACTGAGGCCACCTAACAAAACACAGCACCCCATGGAACAAAGAGCCAAAACTGAGTTCAGTCCCCAACCATTTTTACAGTGAGAATGGGCTCTTCTTCCTCACAAGTTTTTGGAAGAATAATTGAATATTAAAGGAAGTCAGATATTAGGAAAGTTAGCCTTGTAATTTTCTTTTCTAGTTCTGTTCTCATTTGCAGAAGTGTTAAGAAAAATTTCAATTAAACAGCAACTTACCCTTGGACTCCAACACTGATGCCACAATATATAAATATGAGCCATCCAGTGCTTCCAGACTGTCAAAGCCTATAGAACTTGCTGCTCTCTTACTGTTAAAATTGATCTCAACAACTCCATTTTCAATCTGGAAATTAAATAGAAATCATCACTTTATAGTCAATACCTTAGAAATAATACATAGACTATATGCAGATTCAATGTGTTTCTGCTCATTGTCAATTTTCAGAGGAAATCAATGGTGGAGATGTTTTAATAAAGAACTCTTTATTCCCTAAAATTATTTTAAATTAATCAACCAATATTGCAAAGTTTGCGTGCAGGCTCATCAAGAGGTGGGGATAACACAGAGATATCTCCACTAAATGAGGAAAGGGAATAATTAGTGCAGAGCTGACTCCCCAGAATAAATCAGAATATCATTTTGATCTGCCTGTCTCCATTTGGTTTCATCTACTCTGTAATAGACAGCACCGAAATTATCTCATAGAAATTTTAATCACAATTTGGCCAAGAGAGTAATTACACCAGATTGAAACGCCATTGTCTCAGATGCTGCCTCTGAATTTCATTTCCAAGTGCATTTCTCTGCCCCTGATGACAGCCTTAGACAGGAAAAGCCCACACTGGGGAGCTGTGGATGCAAATTACAACTTGAGGCCCATTCTCACCAAATTTAATGGAAAAACTTCAGTGGGATTGGATCAGCCCTGAGTTGTGAATTCTACACTCACTTGACTTGCTGCTCCTTACCCTCGTCACATGCATTGCCTGAGGCATCATTCTTTTCTCACTTTCCTCAATTATTCCAAAACGAAGGAAAACATCAGCACTGGGAAGCTTTTTGTTGGAAAAATAGCTGAGAAAAAAAACAATATAAATGCTTTTAAGATTACTTTAATGGCTGCAATAAAGAGTTTGTTTTTGAAGAAGAGTAAATGCCCAGGCAAGAGATGGAAAACAAATGTCTGCGTATTTTAAAACACTTCTGTTGAAAAATAATCACTTTGAGAGAATTTTGAAAAGGGTCATTCAGATCTCTTACAGAGCAGAAATTACTTTGATGGAAGAGCTTGAGGAAAGCAAAGAGGAAAATTCTGGATTCAGGAGAATCATTCCTCAGCTAAAAGAAGAGGTACCAAATATTCAGAATTCCAAGCCAAATTTCCTCACCTAGCTTTGACAACAATCCTGAAGTTCTCAAATTTATCTGAACTAATGAAGTTACTCTCTGGCTCGATGGCAATGGAAAAGCTTGGCATAGCTGCAAAATGAGTGGAAAAAAGGTCACTTGGGGGTGTTTTATCCAGGAAGCCACAGGTGCTCAGCCACTGAAGGATCACGACCATCTCAAGGGGTTTGAGTTCTTGAAAACATTAAAAATGCAGGTTCACAGCACAGACACATCTTACCATATTCCTTAACTTCAAATTTTGCCACAGCTGAGGTCACAAAATCCTTCTTGTACTTGGCTTTAATCTTCCAAGTTCCATACCTATGAAATATCAACAATCAAACAGTTTTTAAGATGAAAATTAATAATGAAGGCAAAAAAGTATTATTACTGCTTAATAATATTTCATGGTAATAATCTCCCAGAGAGGAAAATTCTGCACCACATTTTTGCAGGTGTTCAATGCCTACTCTGAGCAGATTCTCTTTGATACATCACTAATTATTTGCCACTTATTTAAACATTAAAACAGAAAATAAAACAGTTATAAACCAGTTTTTCAAGCCCTTGCTATCATCCTCCTGCCATCTCAGCAATGCTTCAGCACCCTCTCAAGACTGAAAGGAGAACTGAACAGATATTTTATTTTTTATGCTGCTGCTCCTGGGAAAATGCTGATGATTTGTATGAAACATATGAAATATGAAATCTTTGTCACTGTTTATAGCTATAGAGGGGAAAGCTTTAATTGTCATTAATGTTCTTTTTTAAATGAGCATGAAAAACCTACCACTCATTGTTCTTTAAGGAGAATATTCTGCTATAAGTTCCCCATTTATATAATGATTGCACCCTATGTGAAATGTTAGAAATCTCCAAATTTCATGTCATGCCCACCATGCAAAATCACTCTATGACAGTCACTATAAAAAGGCATTAAAATGTTAATAATTCATCAAAAAAAAAAAAATCAAACAAATCTACTTAGGATTAGGAGGAATCTTGAAGTCAGGAAAAGAAACTATTCCAGTAAAATCTTTTTCTTCCAAAATATCCACTTCTACTCCTTCAGGATCCTTGAAATGATTAGAGGAAAGAATGAGCAGTTACAAATTGTTTTTATCCAAAGGGGAATCTTCATCCTGGGAATTCAGAGCCAGCCTGGCCATAAGATATTTTTCTTAAGAGTTTCAAAGCATAAAACCACAAATATTTGTAGAAAATACTTCAAAATACTTTACTCTGGTTCCACCAAGTAAAAGCTATGCTTAAAATAACTAAAAAAATTCTGTAATAAGAAGCCAATTGTAAAAGGTTAAGAATTAAAGTAGATAGTGATTATTTTTATGTCTTAAATGAAATAAACTGTATAAAAGTCATGTATTATTAAAGTTCCCTCAAAAATCCTTTTCCCAGATATTAAAGATAATTTTTTTTTTCCTATTCAGGAACAATTTCAGATCTGGGACTTAAAATCCTCTATCCAACTTTGCAAAGCCAATTTTAAATCTTTTAAAAGATGTCTGTCTGCCTGCAAAAACATCTATGAGTTTTATTAAATATTGATTGCAATACTGATTTCCCATCTACCTACCTACCTTTATTTGTTATTAGAGCTATAAAATATTAATACTAAATTCAGTTACAACTCACCACAAAAGTTAGGACAGTCTCTCTCTGAGCTGGCTGCAGTTCTTCATTCAGAGAGTAAACTCTGACTTTCACTGAAAAAATTAGAGCAAAAAATCTCAAAATCCAAACAACAAAACAATTCACAGATATTTTTAACAAATTCCCAGGAATATCTTTCACTCTTTGTGCCACAGATTAGTCATTTAGGGTGAGGAGGGCAAGGAGAAGTGATTAACTTTTATGTTATGATAAAATTCAAAGTATTATTCAGCTGATAAAAAAATTAAATATCAGCTGATGGCAATGCAACACAACCAAGAGCTTAATGAAGATTTAAATCCTAATTCCTTGGCAAAGTCAGCAGGCTTTTAAAATTAAATATCAGCCGAGAGAAATGAGCATTATTTACCTGACTGATCAGGAGTATAAACTGGTTTGTCTGTGTGAATAAAAAGAAAACCATTCTCATAGGAAACAGGAATTTTTTTAAATCTTGTAAAATGTGGAGAAACAGCTTCCAAATACAAATACTTGTCTGAATTATCTGTTCTTGGTAAATCTGTTGGTTGAACCTGGGAGGAAATGAAATAATAGGTTTTGAAGGTTATTAAAATACTTTTCATGTCTTTTTTTCCCACAGTACATTTGATGCAAAGAGTATCTGAAAAGCAATTTCCACCCTGTGGTTGAGTATCATTAAATGAAAATATCAACACTCACAAGGATTTATTTTTGTTTACATGATAGAGAATGGTCTGGAGTATTAAGCTATTGATATTCTGAAATTTTGTATTTTATTTATGCCCATAACTAAACCAGCAAAGTTCAAAGCCCAGTAATGAGGTTCCAACAGTACAAATTATCAGATTTCCATTTATGCACCTGATGAATCCTGGCCACAATAAAGCTGCTGCTGTGGTTGGTACTTCGATTTGATTCTGTTTATTTTTAATGCTATTTAAGTATGGTAATGTTTCTAAAAAAGTTTGATTCTATGTTTAACCTCAGTGTTGTTCCTTTACACTGATTTTATTCAGCACAATTTTAATTTCAGACCAAAATTTGGGGCATTAGCATTCCCTCCCCACTTTAAACAGCTGCAAACTTACCATAATCTTTTTTTTTAAGACTCATCACTAAATGTGATAATAAAAAGACTGTGAGAAAAGTCTGAATTCCTTACTGTTAAAGTTACAGCATCCTGGAATTTGTTGGCTGGGGTTAAGGAGATCCGACCAGACGAATACACAACGAGCTTATCTGGGAAGCTTTTTAGGGCAATATTGACTGGAAATTCCTCCTCATAACCAAAAGCTTGAACTACAACTTTCTCAGAGGCCCCAGCTCGGAAGATCTTTGGTGCTGTAAGGACATATCTGTACATGGAATATAAAACAACACCAGCATAAATGAACTGTATTTCCTTCGGATTTCTTACTTCCCTTTGGAATTCTGTTACGTGCACAAAGCAAACAGGATAATCAGGTTATTGTAAGACACTAATTAAAAATCCCATTTGGACAGTGCCCTTTGTATTGGCTCTACGGAAATTCTGGATTTATTTACCCAAAAGAGGGGATGAACAATCAAGCAGCATTTCCAGGAAATTCCGTATTTGCTTTTACTTACGTTTTCTCTTGGCTAAAAGTCCTTCCAGAAAAAAACAAAACAATAAAATATATTAAGATAGCCATTGTGTCTGGGACAACAGCAAACCATAGATGTGAATGAGGGCGGGTGAAACAGCCTCTGCTGTGGGTGAGCAGAAATGCCACCAACACATTTAACTCACAGTTAATAATTAATGGCAGATAATTCTTTCCTAAAACATTATTGCCACCTCCCGAGGAAGCCAGAACTGCAAAACTCAGTGATTTTTTTAATTTAGGATTTCAATTTTCAACATATCCCCAGCAATCCTGTGTCAGTCCTCGCTTTCCTTCTGACAACTGGATAATGAAGTAATTTTCAGAGGTAGAATAAAAACCCAACAAACAAAAATATAGATTCAGTTTGCCCTGAGGAATTTTTTTTTTTTTAAATCAAAGTGACTTTAAATGCAAAAAAGCATGTGAGTTACATTAAGCATGTGGATGTGTCTAGACCCACATTATTTTTTGTTGTTTTCAAATAACATTTCCCTTACAAATTCCTTTTAGTCATTTGCATTCCAGACTATGCCGACTTTCTGACCACTTCCACTACAAATAAAAACTGCAATATGGAAATATTAGGGCACAATATGTCAACATGCACTATTTAAAATCGTATTTTGCAAAAAAAATTTGCAAAAATTTGCAAAAAAAAGCCCCCAAATCCGTGTGTCAGACAACCTTTGCAGGCCTGGTATCTAGGATAGCCCCTCAACAAATACGTTTATGTAAGGTTAAACAAAGTTGTGCAAGAATGCTGAAGTTTAAATAAATATCCCAGTCAACCTTTACGGGAAGAGCGTTTACAGAACAGTTTCTGATCGATATAAAATGAAATTACAATAAGGTCAGCTTCTCACCAGATGTCATGAACTAGAAGGGAAGCAATAATAGAATAAAAGCTTATAAAATATAAGATGCTTAACATTATTATAATGAGTGGCCAATACATGTATTATTAAATACCAGTAGGGGAGATATGTAAATGAAAAGGTGCAAATAGTGAAGAACATTGGGAAATGCTTTAAAAGTTTAACTTTGAAATTGTGCTTCTAAAATCTAATTGTGCTCCTTCCCAGCATTTTCAGAGACACAGCTCACTGGTTTTTCAACCCTGCATTCACACAGATGCTGAACTAACGCAATCCAAGTGTTAAACACAGATTTATTTACACAACTCTGTGAAAATGACTGTGATTTAGACGGGACATGCAGAGTTTATAATTGTAAATGAACTGTGTATTTCCATTTCTATGCAACTTTGCAGTGAGATGCTAACGTGACACACACATAAAGTACAGATAAGGAAAAAACACCTATCAGCAGAGCAGGCTTGATTGTTTATACAGCGACTCGGGCTTTAAATAACCCAAAATCCCTCAAGGTTTTACTGTTTATACAGTGATTTTGGGTTTTATTTACCACAAATCCCGAGGGCTCGCCCTGAGGGGACGCGGCGGGAAATGGTGAGGCGGGGGCGGAGCCTCCGCGGCGGGAAAGGCGCGGGGGCGTGGCCTCGCCCCAAGCCCCGCCCCTCCGCCGCACCCGCCGCGGTCGCCGGACCGGACAAAATGGCGGCGGGGCGGCCCCTCAGGGAGCGCCCTTAAAGGAGCCGCAGCGCCCGGGGCTCGGCGGGGCGGGCGGCGAGCCCTCCGTGAAGGGAAACAGGCGGCCGAGAGGCGCGTTGAGAAGCGGTGCCATCCTTCGGGAGCGCTCGGAGGCCGCTCTGGCCGCCCGTGCCGCGGCGGCGAGCGGTGAGGCGGCGTTACCATGTCAACGCAGGTAATCAAAGCGGAGGCCTGAGGGGGCGGCGGCGGGATCGCCCTGCGGCGGTAACCGGGAGGGGAAGGGGAGCCGGGAGCACACGGGGCCCCCATCCCCGGGCAGCCCCGCCTGCGAAAGCACAGCCTGTGCTCAGGAAGCGGCGTTAGAACAGCGAGCTGCGCTCCTTGGAGCATGAAGGAAGGAACGCCCCGATGTGGCTTTTCGTTAGCGCGCCAGCATCTTTCTCCCTCTCCTGCGCCTTCCTGTCTCGCTGTCCTGATCCTGTAGGAATTGTGTTTCCAAGTAATGGGTAGAAAACAGTGGCCCTTATTCTTGCCTCCCCTTCCCTTGTCCTTATTTCCTTTCCAATGTCGTAGAGAAAAAAAAATCCCTCTCAATCAAGCGCAAGTTCTTAAGGCACAATGTCATCACTGACAAAGCTCCAAGTTCCCCTGACGGAAGACTTTTCTGTCTTAAAGAATGTCTTAAAATGTGCTCCTTGTTCCGTGGGTGGAGGTGTTAGTAAAGCTCTGTCCCTTGGAGATGGTTGCTACAAGGGCTTTGTCACACAGAGTACATGACTTTTCCTACACTTATCCCTGGGGAAATATGTTCATCACTGAGGGCAGTTTCTGTTAACATTCTCTGAAATTTCCCAGGCAGTCCCAGGATAATCTGTTTGCAGAAAGGAAAACTCTGGGAATGCCAGTGCTAGACTGATCCTAATTTTTTTAATTTTTTTTTTCTCGGTCGCCTTTTTCTGCTTGCATTTGTTGTTACTGCAAAGTGGATGATTTCAAGCTTTGGGAGCAGTTGGGATCCAATCCTCTGCTTGTGTCCCTGCCAGCTCTGTTAGCCTGAGCTGAAGGTATCTCCAGATATCTCCAGACCTGGCAGACTTTGTGTAAACCACAGCCTGCAGGACAGGAGGAAGATGAGCTGCAAACACAAAGCTGCTCAGTCACCCCCTGGGGCTGTGCTGTAGAAGGGTGGGAGTACAAGGTAAAATTTTTCCCAGTGCCAAGAAAACTGGAAGCTGGCACCCATTGAAGATGTGGTTCTTGGCAGGTTCTTTAGCACCTTTGTTGTTGTGCAAACCTTTAAGATTTAACTTTCTCCACGGACTGATAAATGTTTCAGTTCTTCCAGGTGCTGCCATGTGATACCCAGCATTTCTGGCAATGCAGAAAGGCTCTGTAAGGAAAGCTTCAGGCAGAGATCCATCAGCATCCCAGATACCTCAGCCAATGTCACCCGGGGGTTCAGGTGCCACATCTCCACACCTTGGCCAACAGACACCTCCAGCTGCTCCCAAAAGCATGGAGCAGAGGCCCCAACAACTGGATGTTCCAGCAGAAAATGTTGGAGCTGCTTTTAAATTTCAGAAAGGTATTGTATAGTAAATAGTATGGGTATTGGAAAAAAGCCTGAAAAAAGCTTTATTTTTCCTTTTGTTTTGAACACAAATATGGAAATGGGAGTAGTGAAAGCTGGGGGAGAATAATGAGACCTTTACTCCTTCCTGTAAATGTTTCTGGGAGGATAATTTTCAGTGTTTTTCCAGTATTCACTATAAAGAAAACAACAAATATAAAATTCATCAATCCTTTCTGTTTAATTTCAGGTGAAAATGGTGTTAGTCCAGGGGTTAAGTACATAACTGAATCCCTTATAAAGAGTCTGTCAAAACAGCAAAATCTGGCATGTATAAGCTCACTGAATCTTTCTTCCCCAAAGGATGGGTGCAAGAAATTTAAGGTAAGTTATTTCCCATAACTGGAAATTACACTAAGTTTAAAATAATTACAATTTATTGTTTAATAAAGGTTTATTTTTAAGGGTATGTAAACAGCACAATCTGTTTCTGTTACTCTAGTTCTGCAATCAGCTTTTCTTAAAATAAAAGGCAATGGAGACTTAAACAAAAGAAAAGAATTGATTCATTAGAATGATGTTTAAAACAGATTAGTTAATGTAATTTTTTAGGTTTTGGATTGTGCTGGGTTTGGTTTGTTTGGGATTTTTTTTTTTTATTTTAATAACATGTTCCTTTTTATATAGATGAAGACTGGCCCACTGTTAATTTAAAATCCAGCTTTCCAACACTGTAGAAGGTTGTACCTAAAGTGGGGTTTTATAATACCACAATGAACTGTGTTTAATAAAATATTACAATACTTGGTATTTTTAATTAATAGAAAGCTGCTTTTCACTTTTAAAAAACCCCAAACCCTATGCTAAAGGATCTTCTGTTCTTTAGTACATAGAAAAATTGGAAAAGTGCTCTAAACTAGAGGTGCTAAACCTTAGTAACAACCAGATAGAGAAGATTGAGAAGTTGGACAAACTGCTGAAGCTGCGTGAGCTCAACTTGTCTGGCAACAGAATCAGGTAAGAGGGAAGAAAGAGCACAAGCTTTGGAGAGCCCAGGGTCAGAAAAGCTGATTTTCCTTTCCTGTTTAAATCACTTCTCTCACAGGAGTGAGCACTTGAGGTGTTTCCCAATTGTATGTCAAGAGTAAGAGGCTTTGAGGTATTTTTGAAAAGCACAAGCTCTGAGGTATTAGAGGTATAAATAGTTCTGGGAAGTGCTGTCAGTGTGCCATGGCTGTGTTTTAATTTGTTTTCCTTGGAAACCAAGCCAGAAGTGGAGGTTTCCAGATACCACAATGAAGGGTGGGCAGTAACCCAATTAAGTGCATTAAAAATTAATTAAACTGATGTTTATTATTACAGGTAATATAATAAGTTTTTCTTTTAGGAGAGGAAGCTGAATGGGCTTGAGCAGGCAGGCAATAAACCCCATAAATTGCTTTTGAACTTTTTTAAAGTGTTGAAGGGTAATGGTTCATACAGCAGCAAAACTCTTAATTGCTTTTAATTTTCCTGTCAATGAATTATGATCTTTACTCTTATGAAGCTGCCATTTCAGTAGAGACATTTGCAATGGGAAGTGAGTAAAACCCCAGAGTTTCTTTCTACACTTTGCACTCACTCAACTTCCTGTCTCAACAGGAATTGAAAAGTGCAAAGGAGCTTTTAGTTCCTGCTCTCTTTTCACACTTTGGTTGTGTGCAGCTCATGTATACCCAAAAAATGGCACAGTCACAGGAGCACATCCTGCTGTACTTGGTTCTGATACTCATGGTTTCCTTAATGTTCACACAAAGTCATAAAAAATGAGTAATTTTTTAAGTTAACTACAATCCAGCATGATTTCCTCAATAGTTTTAATGAAAACACTAAAATTGGAGCTCTTCGTGCTGTCAGTTTGCAGTTGATCCTTCCTTTTTATGGGGGGGAAAAAAAGCCCAAAAAAACTTTATTTTGATTCATCTTTGTCTCGTTACATTCTCGGGATGAAAAGAGCAAATTTTTCCTGTTAAAATGGAGTTATTACACATTAAAATAGTGTTAATGTTGAAATGAAGACATGCAAAATAATGAGTTTGCAACAATGACAGAAAATCATGGTGTGATTTTTGGTCTTAATTTAGTACTTGTAAGTAAGCTGGTGTAATTTCATTTGAATTGTCCATGGCAGTAAATAATGGTTTTGCTGATCTCTTGGTTAATTAATTGTGACAGATTTTGTTGTAGTTTATGCATAATGTTTAAATTTGCTGTGGTTCATGACAAATTCCATTTCTCTTCTCATTTTCAGCAAAATTGAAGGCATGGAACATTTGCAGAACCTGCAGAAGCTGAACCTGGCAGGGAATGAGATTGAGCACATTCCTGTGTGGGTAGGGAAGAAACTGAGATCCCTGCGCAGCCTGAATTTGAAACAGAATAAAGTGTCCTCAGTGAGTGATTCTGGTTAGAAACAGCCATTGTTCAACCTTTTCATGAAGTGACCTGGGGTGTTTCTGCTGATTGACCTACTCTGGGTAATTCTGAGTGTCTTTCTCCAAAGTCTGCTGTGAAATGCAGCAGCTGGGAGTCAAATAAAATTATTTATCAGAGAAGCTCCTCTTGTGCAGGTGTGGAAGGTACAAATCTTTATTATGCTGTTTGGGAAAGCAGAACTTTTTGGGAGGCTGTACATCCACAGGCCTTGGTATCTTGAAGTTTCCAAGATAAAGCTTGATTGCATTTACACTCTTTGCAGTGGCATTTTTTATAGAGGAAATAATTTGATTTTAAGAAGTGACTTTATTCATAATACTGTGTATTTTGGGAGGTTTTTAGAGATAATCCTTTAGCATAAAGGTTAAAATAAATCTTTTAATACAGATCTATCATAGAATGTTCTACATAATCAGAAATTCACTCCTGGGGGTTTAACTCTTCTCAGAAGGATATCTAATCATTGTTTTGTTTCTCTTTGATTTAGCTCCATGATATAGCTAAACTAAAGCCTCTGCAAGATCTGACCTCTCTGTTCCTTGCTGGAAACCCAGTTGCAGCTCTGCCTCACTACTGCTTGTACACCATATTCCACCTGAGGGCACTGGAAAACCTGGATGGACAGCCAGTGACAAACCATGACAGGCAGAAAGCTCTGGAGAGGTTTAATTTGGGTAAGAATCTGTTAAATCTAAAGTGAATGACACAAAATGTATGTTTAGAAGGAAAAGATTTTTCTATTGGAATATTTCTCTGATTTTGTTTCTCAGAAGAGATAGAAAAATTAGAAAGAGAGTTGGAAAACACAAAAAAGGAGATGGAGAACATGAAGCTTAACCAGTCCAAAGTGCTTGAGCAACTTCAGCATCAAGATGAGCTCAACAGGTCACTAAAGGAAAAGGCTGTGCAACAGAGACAGAGCTTTGAAGAGCTGCAGAGGGACCTGGGCACCAAAAATGAGCTGGTAAGAGAATCCCTGGCACTAAGGAAATCTTTGGACACAGAGAGTTCAAATGATTGAAAATGTAATTTTAAAACTGAGAGACTTCCAACTCTTTAGAGAGTGATTATTGACCTTCAATATTCTTTCTGTGGAAGAAGTAAGTATATGGAAGCAGCAC
Source organism: Thryothorus ludovicianus (assembly GCA_013397245.1). Taxonomy (NCBI): domain Eukaryota; kingdom Metazoa; phylum Chordata; class Aves; order Passeriformes; family Certhiidae; genus Thryothorus; species Thryothorus ludovicianus. Next base: position 374,617 of record VZTB01013648.1, on the reverse strand, counting down.
TCAGTACCACTCCTGTGATTTATAGTAACTTCTTTGTTTTCAGTAATAGTTTATGTATTTGTTTAAAATTTTGCCAATTGATGAAAGGTTAAGCTGCTAAATTGCTGATGTTCTGAATAGCTGCACTGCTCAGACTCTGCAATAAGGAAGAACATTGCTACTTTTAAAAAAAAAAATGTACACACAAGTTGTACATCAGTAATAGGCCTTGATTATTGTTTTGGGTAATGCTCAGCAGTTTAATTGTATTTTATTCACACCATCCTAGAGTCTTATGTTTGAATCTCTTTCATTGGTAGCCATAAAATACAAGCAAAATCCTACTGACTTGAGAGTGCTGGGCTGTGAATGACCTGATGGGAACTCAATATTTGGATTTTATCCTGTTAGATTTGTCCTCTACCTGGTACTTCTGTATCTGTTTCTCTGAACATACACTAACCAGCAGTGTGCTTCTAGAATGAAGTTTTTAGTATAATGAGATTCAGCAGCAAATACTCTGCAGCTTGAACCCACTCTTCTCCTTTGGATGACAAACTTGGCTCACTTCTGTCTCCCTTTAGCTGGTGTCTGGGTTTGTCACAGTCCCCTTCCTGCAGAGCCTTTGTTCCTCACTCAAGGTAGCCCCACTGTGCCCCTGGGTTGCATGGTTGGTTTTATTTCTAGGATGTATTTGCACGTTCCCTGAAGTGGCAACATTATTATGAAGTGTCTCAGTGAGATTTTTAGATTCACTGTGGTTTGGAATACAATTTTCTTGCTATTTTTTTCCCCCTTTTCTCTGAAACAGAGTTAATTTTTGCATGACATTTATCAGGTTTTGGAATCTTTCTTTAAGCCTTTCCTGTTCTATTTCTTTTCCTCCATTAGTTCTGCTTTCCATTCTCTATTGGAATTGTGCTGCATGTTCTCTCTCAGGTATTCAGTGTGAAAAGTTGATTTAAAAAGAAATCACATGATGGACCTCTGCTTAAAAATAACCTCAAAATCAATCTAGCACATGGTTAAGCTAAAATAAAATACATAGACTTTGTACTCTTGACAATTGAGATATTTTGGGTTTTTTACAGACCATGAGTGTTAACAGTCTTCATGCTCACTGATAACAGTAAATATATTTATTATTTTGGCCCACATTTTGCTAAAGGATCATACCCAAATTATTGCTTTATCCTAAATTAGCTTTAAAATTAAACTTGTCACTTTGATGTAGGTAAACTCAAAAGGCCTTTCATGTGATCATTTGTATTCTATTAATTGTGGGGCTTTTGTGTCCTCTCGGTGCCCACTGTAAAATTGCCCTTTGTGATATCCTTGCTCCCAAACTGTGCTGTGAGCTCTGTTCCCACACCTGGGGCTGTGCCCTGCTCTCTGTGGAGGTCGGCAGTGCTGAGTGAATTCCAGTCAAAGGCACTCACTGGATTTTGTGGTTTCTCAGCTGAAGCAGAAGACAGTGGAGCTCACCCGGGCTTGCCAGAAGCAGTATGAGCTGGAGCAGGAGCTGGCCTTTTACAAGATTGATGCAAAATTTGAGCCTTTAAATTATTTTCCCTCCGAGGTAATGGTTTTAAAATTATAGATCTTTTTGTTGCTGTTTCCCTTGATTTTTTTCAACTCAGAAAATAAAGATTCCTACAATCTAATAGGTACTGCTTTATTAAAGGCCCAACCCCTGTCATACCTGCAAACAAAAATGCCAGAATGGAATCCATAAGAAAAGTAAACATCAGTAATTTTTGACTACAATTAAGTTATGTCTGAATAAAATTTTAAGTGCAGCAATGTAATGGATTAAATATAATTTAAGTAAAACCAATATACTAAGAAAAAGTTCATTCAGACATCTGCAACAGACTGGTCACAGCCCAGTTGGGTTTGTTTGGTTTTAATTCCATTCTAATATAACAATGTTTCAGGCCAGAAATGTTAAGTATAATCAGTTTTCTTCTTATTCTTCTAATTTCAAATTACTTTTCCTTTTTATGCTTGATAAGAGATCTAAATGTATGTTAGGAGCTGACTGCAGCCATAGTTCTGAGATGAAGACTCTGCTTCTTACATTTCAGGAGGTTGAACTTGATAATGTACCTGGTGAAAGTCCCTACATTGGCAAGGCCAGGTACAAAAGAAATATGTTTATAAGGGAAGGCTACATTGCTGACAAAGCTCAGCAGCTGCAGGTTGGGAAAATGCTACAGGAGGAAGATGACTCCTGTAGGAAACCCCAGCTGGAATCACATCTCCAAAACCTAAATAAAATACTGCAGGATAAGGAAGAAAAGATTTATTCAGGTAAAACCTTATTTTTTATTAAATAAAGATAAAAACGTGTGCATCAGTGTGGTTTATTCCATTCCACATGCTCGACAGAAGAACAGAAACAATGTGTCAAATGCATTTTTTTGTGTCAAAACTGCTACAGTTCCTTACTGCTGTTATTTTAAGATGGCTCAGGATGAGAGCATCACATGTTATTGGAAACAGTTCTAGGGAGGTTTCATGTTTGATGCATGAATTTAATTGTGTACTACTTGTTAAACAAACTTTGGATATATTTTCTGAGAAAGCAGAATGCATTAGCTGTGATCATCACTGTGTTAATGCTGTGCTGATGAATGTATTCATACACTGCTGTGTATCAGTGTTATTCACAATATTCTAATGTATTTTGTGGGTTTTGTGTTGGGTTTCTTTTGTCTGCAGCACAAAGAAGATTAGAAGAACTGCACAGTGAAATTGGAGATGCAGAGCAACAAGTGCTGAAAGTAACAGGGGAACTGCAACAACTGGAGGGTGCTCTGGCTCAAAAAAAAGTAAGTTTTCCCACAAAGAGCAAGGGGAGGTGTTTGAAGCAGTGTTGATGTAAGAAAATACAACTTTTTCTCCCCTTTCTTACAAAGAGGCCGCTGTACAGACATAAATCCATGTGTCAAGTGTCAGAAAAATCTTTCAGGTTTTGGAGAACTTGTTCATAAATCAGCTGTTAGAGCTGTAGTGCAGTTAATGGCATCTATTCCATGTGTTGCTGCTGATTTATTGCTGACTTGCCCCAGAACCCTTTGGCAGAACCTGAGCTGTGCAGCTGAAAAGCAATGTGGCTACAGAATTGGCAGCAAGAATTAATTTAACTGAAACAGCATCTTCCACTTCTTCAACTCTCATCAATCATTGCTATTTTTAATTTTTGAACTTGCCTGAAAATCAGTGACCAGGATCTTCTTTATTTAAATGTTAAATGTGTTCTTGACGTCTGTGTATTTCCAACCTCTCAACCTCCTGATGCTGTCTCCAGATCTCCCAGGCCTGCAGGGAAGCAACTGAGCAGCAGTTGAGTGAAAAGTTACAAATCCTGCAGGAGCTACGCAAGGAAACCCTAGAACTGGAAAAACAAATAGAGAAACAGAAGAGGGAAATAGGGAAAAATCAGAAAGAGCTCGAAGATTTGCAGAGTTCTCTTGGTTCTATAAATCCTGAGGATCCAAGGCATGTAAGTAAAACCAGAATCTCAAGTTTTTATTCACTGTGCAATGGACTAAAGGCAGCTTTAACAGGTGACCATTCACTTGTGCTTGTTTCATGAGTTATATATTCTATCAAAGTAATTAACTTATAGTTTGGAAGTTAAAAAATCCCACCAAACCAACCAGCTTTGGCAAAACACTTGAACAACTCATTTTCCCAGCAGGTGCTGTAGCTCATTAAGAACTGAATCTTTGTGCTTTGCACAGACATGCTGGGCAGAGCCTTGCAGACAATTTCTGTGTGAGAAATCCTTCCTTCACCTTTCTGTGGAGTCTGGCCTTCAAGGTTTTTAAAGATCTGTGTCTGGCAGTGCTTGTCCAGCCTGTTTGGTGGGGACTGATGGCCCTGGACTGCTGTCACCTCCAGTCCTGTCAGTCCTGAGAGAATCTCCAAGGTCACATCTCCCAGGGCTGGGGTGCCAACGAGAGCTCCAGCTTCCACCTAACCTTATGATCATCGGGGATGCAGGACTTTTTCTGAGTTATTAACTGTGTTCAGCTACAGCAAACACAGAAATTAAACTAAAATGAAACTGAATTATCTTTAATAGTGTTTCTTAAAAGCTTATATCTGTAAATGAAAGTTTGTCAGGCCCTCTGGATGCTCTTAAGTGAGAAATGAAAGTATTTTTATGCTTTGCTCCGTTTCCAGAAGAGCAAAACAAAAAAGCGCAAACACTTTTTTCTTTAAAGCTCCTGTTTGTATTTTTAAACTTCATTTCCTCGCTGCTGGGTGGCAGAAGGGCCGAGCGCGTTCCGGGAAGGCTCGCGGGGGAATGGCCGGGCTCGGGGCAGGAGCGGGCCCGGCCCTTCCCGCGGCCGCCCCTCGCTTCGAATCACAAACAGGAAACGCCGTGCGGGCCAACAGCAAACGGGGCTGGGAACGGGAGCGGGGCTGGCAACGGGAGCGGAGCGGGCAGCGGAGCCAGCGCGGCAGCCCCGGCCCCCGGCCCGGCCCCCGTGGAGACTCCGCTCCACTCCTGCCCGTGCTGAAGCTCCCGGTGCTTTATTCAAATAAACTCCCGCTCAGGGGTGGGGCGTCCTGCGAGTGCCGTGTCAGGAAGAAAAGACAAAGGCAAAGCTGTAAGTGGCCGGGGATTTGTGGCTTGTTTTGTTTCTTTTTAAAACTGCATTTTTGGTGTCATTCGGCAGCTGCAGCAAGATGGCTCAGTGGCAGCGGCTCGGGTTTTGCTTGTTGAAATTTCGCTTTTGGAAGCTGCAGGGCAGTTGGTGTTTAGCAAGGTGACAAGTTGAACGGTGCTGATATGGATGTTTAAGTTAACTCCCTGTTTAATGCGTTAAAAATACAAAAAGCTTTGGGTTTACCCATTTACTTTTGTTATGGAGGCAACTTTGTAAGTGTTCTTTTTTTCTGAGAACTCATGTTTAAATTTTCTACTCCTACCTCGATTTGTTTTGAGTAGTAAGAAAAACATGCAGGTGATCATAACGGTATAATTCTGTATTTTCCCAAGTTTCTGGCGTTTGGGTTGTTTCTGAGCAATTTCACACTGGTCAGAAACAACTCTTTATTCTGTTGATAACCAAGTTTTTGTAAACAGCTGAAACAATCAGATAGTTCATACTAAATGCATGAAGTCCTTGCCAAAGTCTCTGTGAGCTGTGTGTTGTATCTCCCTGAAATATTTTAATAAAATAAGATTTACTTAGGAATATTTACTTAGTAACTGTAAAGTTGGCCCGATTTGCTGTTTGTTCAGAGCATTTTCCTTCAAGTGCTGACCTGACGTATTCTAAAGCATCATCTGCTGTGAGGGCAATGCAGGATGACAGGATTAAAGGTTCTGGGAGAAATCATGTTTGCTCCTGACTGAGAGAGGAAGTGGGAGAACAAAATGTAAAGGCAGGAAGAAAGATAGTAGCCATGAGTACTAATTTATAAATGCAGGCTTTATTCAGCCTGGGCAGGGGGGAGCCTGCAGACAATGCTGGCAGTCACAGATTGCTGCTTATCTGGGGTCCTTTGTAGGGCAGGACTGAGGGAAATAACAACAAGTAACAAACCCCAAAGCACCACAGTGTGTGCTGAGCTTGTGGCTTTTCTTCCTGGTAGTGGGATGCTGCAGAACTGAGACAAAATCCCAATTGGATTTTTTTAAAATCTCTGTTGATGCCCTGTTTTACCTTTCTGTTACTTGACAGGCTCACATGAAAGCTCAAAAAGCAAGTAAGGAACAGCACCTTGATATAATGAACAAACACTGTCAGCAGCTGGAGACTCGCCTGGATGAGATGCTCTCCAGGATTGCAAAGGAAACTGAGGAAATCAGGGATTTGGAGCAGCAGCTCACTGATGGTAAACTTCCATTTTTGTCTTAAAGTATTTCTTGTACTTAAGGCAACATGACCATTGAATTGAGGATTGCTTTGTTTCTTTGCTCAAATGAAATATAGAATGGGTACAGAAATGTTAAAAAACTATCCTTAACTGGTGTAAAAGGAAACTGTGTGTGCTCACCTCATTTCTGTCTGGTTGGGAAAAGGGGCAGGAATGCACAAAGAGCTGCAATTTCTTTTAACTCTTCCAGTGGTCAGGTTAACACAGTAAAATTGGGGATCCTAACCTTAAAAACAATATTTTCTGCTGAGTTCTAGGTACTTATTTTTACTTATTCCAATGGCAAACATTTGAAATGATGAAGGAAGGCAGTTTGGTTTGTTTGGTAAATAAATGTGGCTTCTTAACTACCTCGAATTCATTTTGCATTCCTGCAGGTCAAATAGCAACAAATGAGGCACTGAAAAGGGATTTGGAAAGTATTATCATTGGTTTACAGGAATACCTGCAAAGTGTGAAGCATCAGGCAAAACAGGCCAATGAGGAGTGTAAGAAATTGCAGAAGGAAAAAGAATCTTTGCTGGGAAGATTGGCAGGTCTGGAGGAGGAAAAAAACAACCTGGAAGTGGTTGCCATGGATGCAGAAAATATGAGAAAAGTAAGGCTTAATACCTCATTTCCCAAGTTCAGATATCTAAGAATAAACTTGACAAAGTGAGCTGGTGGTCAGATGAAGCTGGACTAGGGAGGCACAATTCCTTGGACAGAATAATTTCTGTTATGGTACCATAATGAGATGTGCCCACACACCTCAGGAACAGAATGTGGCCTTTAAAGGCAGCTGTAAGTGTGTGCTTTGTGGGAGGTGGCCCAGAAATGCAGGTTTCACCTTGCAGACATCACTGCAAGGGAGTTTGCAGGTGGCACCCTGGGGGATGGCATCAGTGAGAGGGGTCTGTGTCAGCAGCTTGGATCTGTCCTGTCAGCCAGAGACAGAGCTCCTGATGAGTGTTGTGTAAACCTGAACTCCTGGGACAGTTCTGTTCCACTTCCAGCTCCACCTTTCTACCCTGAGTGTAGATTTTGGACAGTCAATGACACCACTAACCTGAGCTGGCAGTGCCACCCACCCTCAAGGTTTAATGGAGTTCCTGAGTTAAAGGGAGGGAGGCAGTGTACTCTTAACTTCTGACTCTCCCATGCACATCCTTCTAAAATGAGAATTAAATTCCAGGAAATCACCATGCTGGAGAGTTCACTCCAGGAGCAGAGAGAGATCAATGAGTCCCTTCAAGGTGCTCAGGAGAAGGTCAGTGCCTGTGAGGCTGAGCTGGAAGCTCAGTTAAGAGAGAGAGATGCTGAAGTCAAGCAGCAAAAAGAAGAATTAGAAAGACTGAAACAACTTAGCCAGGTAAGAGCAGAGCTTTAGTGCTGCCAGAGGTGTTAGCACCTCATCTCCAAGGTTAAATCACAAACAACTGCTGGTTTGGGTTTAGTACCAGCTGGCTGGGATTTAGAATTTTGCTTTGAAGCAAGGTCCAGATGGTTTGCTTGGGGTTGTTTTGTTGGGTCTTTTTTAGGTGCTGTCAAATTGTTACTGTTTTAAGAAATACATCTGTGGTGTGTTTGGGTGACAGGTTGGGGTTGGTAGGGGGGATATTAATCTGGAGGTTTTGTGGTTTTGTAGATGGAACTGTCAGCCCTGCAGGATGAACTTGAAAAGGAAAGACAACTGTTAGAGAATGCTCAGATCAAAGCACAACTGGCAGAAGAGAAGGAAAAGCAAAATTACAAGCTGCTTTTACAGTTCAAGCAATTGCAGGTGAAGTATTTGTTGTATTAAAAATTCTAGTTTTTATCACTTGGGGATTTGTTTGCTTACATTTGTGTGGATTTCTTTTTGTTTGTCTATTTTTAGGGGGACAATAATTTCCTAAAACAACAGCTTAAAGATCTCCAGAATCAGCTAAACCATGCAGTTGGTAACTTAATTCATCCTGAGGATGTTATGGCTTGTATAAGTGAACTCAGGCAAAAGCTTCAGACTGGAGCAGGAGAGATGAAGTGAGTAAAAAAAAAGTACAAACTGAGAGATTTGAGCATGAGAAAGGGGCAGGGCAAGAGGAAATGGCCCCAAGTTGTGACAGAGAAGGTTCAGGTTGGGTATCTGGGAGATTTTCCTCACTGAAATGTTGCCAAGTAGTGGAACAGGCTGCCCAGAACTCTGGAGTGATTTAAAAAATATTTAAATGTGGCACTTGGGGACATGGGTTAGTGGTGGCCTTGGCAGGAGCTGGGTTTGATGAACTCAGAGGCTTTTCCAGCCTAACCTGGGTAAATAGCATGTCTCAAACTTGCATTATTTGTTTTTCATGATTTCAGTATCTGGGATCACAACTTTAAATCACTGTTTTCTATCTTGGAACCTGGATTGTTTCCCTTTCAGGTGTCCAAATTCAGCTGATATTTTAGGGAAAAGCCTTGCAAGTCTCCAGAAAGAATTCAGTGATATCCTGGCTGATGCACAGAAGGAAAAAGAGAAAGCATGGGCTGGACAGAGACAGTTGCAAGAAGAAATGGTGTCCCAGCAGGAAAAACTGGAAGAAATACAGGAAAAATACAGGCAGGTATGTATCAAACAGCAAAAGCAAGAGTGACACAATTCCAGCTTAAAAAAATGTAACCTGCAGCTGAAGGATCAAGTCTCACTTGATGAAGCTTTGCTGTGCTCTGTTCTTTGTGTAACAGTGGAGTCTGATTTGATTTTTCATCAGTAGTCTTCCTGATTTTTTGGTGTATTGGAATTTAGTCAATGATCTGTCTCAGAGGCAATAAACACTTTAATGACCACTAGAAAAATACAGTTCTGAACTTTCTTGAAAGATCTTTATACATATCTCTAATAAAATAACTTAAAATATTATAGTTACAGTAGCACAGTAGTTACCTTTCTGTTTTGATGCAAAGTATGCTGGGAACTGCATTTCTCAGAAATGTAATTAAATAATTAAAACAGAGTGGCTTTTGATTGGAAAAAAAATTTCGGGCTACTTATTCTAACATATTTTACTTACAGGTTAAAGCTGAAAACAGGCAAAATAAGAACAAGGTCCATCAGTTAGAGAATGAAATTCAACGTTTACATGAAAAAATAAAGAGCATGGAAGAGATTCAGGGCCTGGCTGATCAGCAGCTCCAGGAGGCAGATGAAGAAAAAGAGGCTATTCTTGCTCAGCTGGAGAATTTAGAGAAAAGGGTAAGAATGGGTGAGGGCAGGTCTGTGCACTGTTGGATTACTCAGGAAAGAAGAAACAAAAATTTGTGAGTTTTTGCTTTCTAAGCTAAAACACATGTAGGAACACAAATGTTAAATATAACATCTTTCTTTTCTTTAAATTTTACTACTTGTCCTCGCTTTCAGATTTTTTATTTCTAAATAATACAAAATGAGGTGGGGAGGAGGATGAAAGTACCTTGTTAAAATCTATTTTTCTTGCTTTCAGAAGAAAATAGAAGATGCCAGGGCACAGATGCAGGTGCAGAGTCTGGATAAGGAGCTGAAGGAGCTGCAGAGAGCAGTGATCACCTCAGACAAGCTGGCAGCCACCGAGCTCTCCATGGCTGCAGAGCAGCTCAGGGCTCTGGGGGGGACTGTGCTCAGGATTAACCAGGAGAGAGCTGAGGTAAACCACCATGGGGAATTAATTAATTGCTTGTTAATGCCATTGCAGGGACAGCAGAGCTGGTGTCCTTCAAATGTTCTTCTAAATTGTTCTGAGCTGTGTAGGAGCTCTTGCTTTGGGCAGTGTTTGAGGTGCAGATGAGTGAGGAAATTTGGGTATGGACAGGTTCCAGCTGTGGGAGGCAAAGGCAGGGGGAGGATTATTAATCTCTTATTAACTGACAGGCAAACAATAGATAATACATTGTTCTGTAAGACAGAAAAACAAAAGAAAGGACTGGAAACTCTTTTTTCAAGCTGGGAAGCACTTTTGGCTACATAATAACATCTCTGGAGCAATACTGTAAAGTCAAAGGAGAAACAGTATTTTACATATCTGGGGTTCCAGAACAGTCAGGTGCTGATGCTTCTCAATGGTTTGCTCTTCACAATGGCACATCTCAAGCCTGAGAAATGTTCCTGCAAACTACAGCTCAAATGAAAATCTCAATTTCAGGAGCTTGAGGAAGCCCAAGGGTTCTGTGCTGAGGCAGCTCGTGCTTCCCAGGCTCTTGCCAGAGCAGAAGCAGAAATAGAATTGCTACAACAACTCCTGAAGGAGAAGGAAGAGCAAGTAGGTTGTTTGCTCTGTGTTATATGATAAAATACCAGTGAGTTTCTGGAAATGTCATGTTTAGAGGCTCTTGCCCTGCCTTTTTCCCCTCAAGTTTCCCAATTCACAGTGTTCTTCCCTCCCTGACCCCTGCCCAAGAACAAACTGAAAACCTCACTGCCTGGAGCAGCTGAGTTTTAAGGAAAACCACCTGTTCACTCAAACATCTCTCATGTAATGGGATGGGAAGAACAGCTTTGTGGCATTGGGTGGGAGCTTTTTGTGATTTAAGCTTCTATTTCAAATAGGTTCTGCAGGAAATGGAGAAAGCTGGCGAGAAAACTGGTGCATCAAACACTCAGAAGTTTGAAATTAATAAATTAAGTGAAGCTGTGGAACAGCAAAAAGCAGAGATTGACCGTTTGAAATGGTTGCTGGATAATATTGGGACAGGTAATTTCTCTTTTCTCTCCACTTCTTGCAGATAGACAGGGATACAGATCATTATTCCCCATTTCTCACTGTTTGAACTGAGAACCTGGAGAGTAGTGTTGAGAATTTCCTTCTAGACGAGTTTATGGAGGATATATGTCAATGTTCATTAGTTTGCACTTGTTAGAGCTGTTCAGAAATCACTGATTGTGCTGAGCCTTCCCTTGAAACTGCTCTAGGACATTGTCAGAGCTCTCTGTAAGGAAAATGAGCAGCAGTTACCTGGATCTGAACTTGTATTTCCAGAATCTTAAACCACCAAACCTCCTGTGTATGTCTGTCATTATAGATAACATGTACTTTGTTTCCCTCAGCAATTAATTTTTTAAAAATATAGTTCCAGTTTAACTGGATAACATTGAGGGAAAAGTTGAATGCAGTATCTATTTATTTGCCTTAGATAACTCTGAAACTGTGCTTCATTTCCAGGTAACAAAGATGAAATTGAGACCTTGCAGGATGAAATTGCAGCCCTCAGAACTGTACTCTCACAGCAGAATGGTCACAGCACCAGCACAGCAGAGCCCCTGAAAAGAGGGGGTTACTGGTACTACATGCCATCACAGGTCAGCCAGAAAAACCCTGTTATGGATTGTTTGCCTTGTGGAAAGCCATTTGATGGGGGAAAGTGCAGTAGAAAAATAGGTTTGGGGGGAATTTAAGGACAAATATTGGCTGGTGTGTAGGAGAAATGCTGAAATAAAACACACAGAAATGTTCCCTGGTAAGGCCCTTTACTGTGTGGTGGGAGCCCAGGGTAGGTGACATTGGGAGAGAGCTATTCAGTGGGCAGTACTGAAAATCCATTTTGGTAAGGGATAAAATGGGATGTTACAGACAAACATTTCTTTCAAAAGAATATTTGTCTGAATTTAAAACCAATATTTAGTGCTTTCAAAGCAGCATCATGCATAGAACTGAGACAGCAGAGGATGTGTAGCCTGTTGTGAAAAATCATTAGGATGTCTACAACAACTCCTTTATTTATCATTTCTAGATTAACACATGCTGTATTTTTTCTTTAGACTTCAACTCCTGCTTCCCACAGCACCAAAGACTCTGGAGTGTGTTTGGGGTGCTCTGGCACACCCCCAGCCAGGAGAGGGGATGCTCAGGACAGGCCCTGTGGGAGGGAGGACTTGCCCAGCCAAGGATATTGGGTTTATTCACCAGTCAGAAATAGGCTGTACAAAACAAATTCTGCCAAAGGTAAGTCAGTGTCAGAATGTTTAGGAGCAGACTAAAGATGGGCTTGCTTAGAGTTCACAGAATGGTTTTTTTGATGGGTGTGAGTGAATATAAATGCTTATTACTGCTGAATAACTTTTAAGCAACATTTGTTACATTTTTTGGTAAATTACATAGAATTTAAAATTGAAGACTGTCTCTACTGAAAAAAAAATACTAAAAATAACATGTTTGGTTTGTCTCTTTCAAAGATAGAAGAGCAAAAGAAGATGGTGAAGGAAATGCAGGATCTCCTGTCCCTGAAGCCTCTCCCTTTGTCCCACCCCCGGGCACAGTTATTTACACAGCCCTTCCAGATGGAGCCCCTGCACCTCAGGGCATGGGGGTTTTTGCCCCTCCTCCTGCAGCAGCCCCTGGAGCTCCAGTTGCTCCTGGATCCATCATCCATGGCCCACCTCCTCTGGGATCCCAGGTGGTTTGTGGCCCTCTGCCTCCAAACTTCACAGTGCCACTCGTTCCCCTGGGAGTGCTCCACTGCAACGTGCCTGAACATCAGGATCTGGTAAGAGCCAGGGCTGCAGCTGCAGCTGGAACCCTTGAGAACTGACTGACAAATGGCTGAGGAAAAGCTCCCTGCTAGGAAGGGTCTGGATCTGGTTCCAGTCTCTGCCTTCTGGAGCTGCTCCTGGGTGTCAGGAAACAGATTCCTGATGGTTTATTCTATTCTCTGTATGCAGGAGAGTGAAGTCTTAAGGCTGGAAGACACTGTGTGCTATCTGAAGTCTCAGAAATACAAAGAGAAATGCTCAGAGGCAGCTGAGCATAAATACAAAAAGGAGGTGGAAAGATTGCATGGAAATGTTGAAGAGCTGGAGCAGGAAAGAGAAGAGCTGGAGTGTGAAGTGGCAGAGCTGCGCCAAAAACGGAGCACACACAGGTGGGGACAGTGCAGGGAATGCACTGAAAGGAAGCACATGCAAGTACCTAAACCTTGTCCCAGCAAAAGTCAGCTTTTTGACTCACTTAGAATTCTAGAACTTCAAGAGGCTCCCAGATCGTTGGCATCTTTGTGTTTTAATTCCATGTTTTTCATCCTGACCTTTCAGGGATTCTGTTGACGGCCTCACCAACAGCCTCCTTGCAGAGCTGCAGCTGGAGAAGTCCCTTCAGCAGCAGGAAGATGTTGCAGAGGAGATTGAGTGTGCAGAGAAAACTCTGCTGAAACGCCGGGCCGAGCTCAGGGAGGCTGACAGGCTCCTCACAGAGGCTCAGGTGGAACTCGAGAGCACCCAGGGCAAGGTGAGTGCAGGCAAAACCCTGAGGGCAGAAGGATTTGGGTGTTGTTTTGTTTGTCTAGGCAGTTTATTTTCACTTGGGTAACCTGGAGCCTCTTAAAATGCTTCTATATGAAAATAAGTTGGGGTGCTAGAAGAGCTTGGTTTGGTCCTTGTTGAAGAGGAGGAAGATTTTCTGCTCTGGACAAGAGAGGAGAAAAAGTTGTTCATGGTAGAAAGAGGGAGAAGGCTGAGGTGGAATATTCAAGCCAGGAGCTCTCCTTTAAACAGCATAAGGTGGGATGTATTGTCTCAGTCTTCATGTTTTGCTTTAGACTAAAGAAATTCTGCAGAAGTACAATCGTGCCAAACACCATCTGTCCTGCACTGAAATGGAGGCAGAGGAGCTGGAGCAGAGGGCTCAGGAAACAGCCACCAAACTTGTGAAAGCAGCTCAGCAGCTCAGGTACCCTGAATGCCCCTGTGGGTTTGTGTCACACGGGGGGAGGACAAGGACTGGGTTCTTTCCAGAATCAAGACACTGCTTTTGGAGAGGGAGAGCTGTTAAAATGTTAATGTGAAAAGGCATAAATGCTCTTCTAGGTTATTACAGACAGATACCAGGGGTTTGGAACAGCTGAAGAGGGAACAAGAAGGGGTTTTGAAGGAAATCAACAAAATGGTGGCTGCAAGAGGCTCTGAGCTGCAATCATTAAACCAGAAGATAGAAATGCTCACTGAAAGGTGAGGTTTTTTGATTTCCCATGAGCTGTATGAAGTTAAGCATGTCCTCCTCCAGTGAGTCACTGCCTGAGATATTCTCACTTCTTCTGACTCCTGTTTTTGTCCTCACTCTCAGCCTTCAGAAGCTCCAAGGGGATATTCGACTTGCAGAAGGTAACGAGGGCCAGCATCTCCAAATCATCAGAGAAGCAGAAAACCTTGTTCAGGGAAAGAAAACTGAACTGGAAACACTGAAAGATCAGGTGGGGCTTGGCCTGGGCTATCCATTTTGTTGGAATTAACCTTTGGCTCATAATTGTGATCCCAGTCTCTCTGCTGCACTTTTGCATGTGGGGTTTTTTCTCATGTTTAGCTACAAAACAAAAGCTTGCACTGATTCCTCTGTTAAACTTCTCCACTGCAGATTTCTGCTCAGCAGCAAGAGCTCTTGTTCCTGGAGCAGCAGGTGACTCAAAGAACAGAAGAGCTCCGTGGCCTTCAGGACTGCATTTCCCAAAGGAAAGGTGACCTCAAAGAAGCTCTTCGGGATGGAGAGACTGAGGCACACGAAAAACTTCGCCAAATAAGGGTAAGATTCCCAAATGAGTTTTCAAATCATTTTAGCTAAAGACTTGAAGTACTGCAAACATTCCAGGAGGTTTCCACAAAAGCAGTTTTGCTTTTTGTGCCCTCCCCAACCCCACTGAGAAATAGAAGATGGAATTTTATGGTTTTGTGTGGCTGAAAGCTTGGTCCAGATGCACAAAGAAGAACTCCCCAGTTCCAGTAATTCTTACAGAATTGGTCCCTTGAGAGCTAAATTACATTAAATATAAGTCTGTGAATGACTTCCTGTTCTGAGGAGCAGCTGCTGAGGGAAATCAGTGTGATCAGTGTGTGTGAAACACAACACAGCTGCCCCAGTCTGTCCCCATCCCCATTTGCACAGAGAGGATTCTGTACTTCCCTGCTGAAATCAAAACCAACTATCAGGGCTAATTATATTTTGTGGTTTATTTTCTTTTGTGAGGGCTTCTTGTCTGGTTTTGTTTTAAGGCCTATCATTCACTCAAATGACAATGTTGTGGTAAGATTTGGAGATCAAAATCTTTCCAGAATTACTACTCCAAATCATCAACAAACAAGACCTTAACTTAAATGTTCTGTATTTTTTTTTGTTTGTTAAACCAGAATACTGATGACAGACTGTTAAATAATTTTGCAAATATATAGAACTTCAGTTTAAAGGAAAAATTAATTTAAAATTGTAAAGACTGGTATTCCTTGTAACACTGATACATTCTCACAGGAAATAAAAGTACTCCTGGGAGAGCTTAGTGTTGAGAGGAATGAACTGGATGTCCAGATGAATGAGAGAAGAGAACAGCTTTTGCTCCTAAAGAGGGATATTAGAAAGGAGGAGGAAAATCTTCAAGGAATACTTGGGCAAATCACCAAGCATAAGATGGGTACGTCCTGGGATTTTGTGGGTTTTGTGCAGATTGGGAAGGAACACACAGAGCTCTTTAGTTCTCCTCATCCTAATTCAATAACTGCTCTTCATTTTACCTCCCTAGAGCTGAAACATGTGCTGGAAATGCTGGAGCTTGAGAAGAATGAACTGGAAGGTTTGAAACTACAGCATGAGCAGAAGGTCAATGAGCTAGAACAGACCCAGGTGGCTGTTCTAGAGGTAAGAAATGCTTCTATGGCTGGTGCAGAAACTGGGAGATGTGTGGTTCTCTCAAGCCCTGGGGAACAGAGTCCTGATGCTTTTAAATCAATCAGTTTCTAATCTGATTTGAGCTTATCACAGAAAAGTCTTAAGTCTGCTTAGACCCTTTAAAATAATGGGATTTTTTGGTGTATGTGGAAGAGAGGGAGCACAGAAGCTCTTCTGTGTCTGTAGAATGATGCATGCTGGTTTTTAGGAGCTTACAGAGTCTCTTTATCTGGATCCTGTGTCCTCACTTCCAAACAATGAGTCTGGAAGGGAGTTTAACTCAGCTGGATGATCTCTAACAGTAAAAAGGTCCCCAAGCTACTTGGAACCATTTTATTGTCACCTTCCTCCATTAAATGCACTCAAATCCCTCTGGCTGCAGCTAAGGATGTCAGTACTTGTTCTGGACCATATGATTGGGATGCTCACCATGCCTGTTTTTCCTAGGAGAAGTTAAAACTGGAGAATATTCAGAGATTATTTCAGTGTCAGCAAGGGGAAGTGGATTGGCAGGAGCAGCTCCTCAGGAAGGACCACGAGGAGAAGGAGCACCTGGGCTCTCAAATGAGAGCTCTGCAAAACAACATCCAGGCTCTGAGCAGAGAGAAGGAGAAGCTGGAAGAGGACTCCAGGAGTTTGGAGAAGAAGTTGTCACAAACCAAAAGGTGGGGGAATGTCTTTTGTCCTGCAGAGATCAGAAGGATTAGGGAAGCGTTTGATTGTCTGTTTGTTGTAATTAAAATTACAGCTCCAACTCTGAGGTACAGATACAGAACAGGCACTTTCTTGTGTCCTGTGGAGCTTTTGTTTTAAGTCTCTCTACAGCAGATTTAAAAAATGTTCAGCAATGGAGCTGGTGAATCAGCAGCATTTGTTATAGCCTGGCAATGCCATGAGAAATGTTACAAAAGTGAAGTGCTGCATCTTGGAACTGGACACTTGTCTTGCTCTGACTGCTTGTGCCATCCCCTTGAGCTTGGAGGGTTTTACTGACATTTTTTAAGTCCTCACCAAGGATTTCCAATTAACCAAGAATATGATTCACATTTTACAGAGACTTAGCTGCTGCTGAGGACAGCAGCAGAGCTGCCCTCTCCAACATGGAAAAAGTGGAATTGGATGTTAAGAACCTGCAGCACGAGGTGGAGCTACTGAACAAGCAGAAGAAATCACTGAATGCAGAGATTGTTGCTGTCCAGGAGGATCTTCAAGGTAAATATCAGATTTTGGGTTTAAGAGGTGGTACATTTTAAGAGAAATTCTGTTAAAAGACACACTTTAACTGAGCTGTGTGATATTGAACATTCAGCATGCTCAGAGTGCACAGGCAGAAAGAATTTAACTTGTTGAAAAGATGGGCATTTCATAAATTGTGTTATTCACTCTTTGCTCATGAAGAGAGAATTTCTGGGTATTGCCATTTCAAACTGCTGATTGAAAATGTCACCAAATGCTTTTCTAGGGAAGAAGGAAGAACTGGAAACACTGAAAGGAGAGCTGAATGACTCGAGGCAGCAGCTTCACCTCGTGGAACAGGTTGGTTTTAGTGAAACACATCCCCATGGTCACTCTGGGAGTCTCTTGTTGCTCCCAACCTGTTCATGTGGGCACAGCTCAACACCAGAGCCCTGCAGAGCTGAGAACAGGGGTTGCTTTATTGCCTTCTTCTTGCCCAGTGTAGAGTGGGTTTCTTGTTTCTTAGGAAGAAGATAATTTAAAAACAACCAACCCAGCAGCACCTTCTGGGTTTTTATCTGTGGTTAATTCAGTCTGTGGCTGGTTTGAGTGGAAGGAGCCCTGAGTGTGCCAGTGACCAGCTCTGTTCTCTCCAAGCCAAACTTTTGGGGCTGGTTCCTCTTCCCAGCTCCTCCTGCCACCCGTGCTTTTGTTTGCCATCACAGGATTTGCAAAACAACTCCAGGCAGCAGGAGGAGCTGCTCAGAGAGCAGGCAGCCCTGAAGGAAGAGATCCGAGAGCATTTAAGGAAACGTAAGGAATGCCAGGAGAGGCACAAGAAGAGGGAGAACCAACTGCAGCAGCTCCAGAAAAAGATTGAAGAGAAGGAAAAAGAACTCGTCCAACAGGAAGTGGTAAGAGCCCCCTGACTTGCTTCACTTCCTCCTCACCTTAAAAATAATTCAGGCCAAAAGGTTTGAGGTGTGAGTTTACAAATAATCACAAAAGCACAGATTGATTTGGCCAAATTAGCTCGGGCTGGGTGAGGAGTTTCAGCAAAGAAAATCTGAGGGAGCTTTTCTGAAAATGAGAGAGACAAGAAAAATGGCAAACATTTTTTGTCAGTAGGGACTGTTAGACTGCAGTTCTTTCCAATTTATGCTGGTTTTACTTCTCTAATGTCTCCTAGTGATGCTTTTGGTTCTCCCTGAGTTGATGCTGGTTCAAGCTCAGAGTGGGGGGGGTTTCTGGCAGGTTCTTCATCGCCTCAGGCAAAACTCAGAGCGTGAAGGGAAAAAACTGGAAGAATGTGCAGCTAAAATGAAGGATCAGAAAATCCTATTGGAAAAGGAACTAGCAGATCAACACAAGAAACTGGAGCAGGCAATAGCTAAAGTCAAAGTGACAGAAGAGAACCTTGGGAAGCTGGAAAAGGAGGAGTCCCAGTGTGCAGCTCTTGAAGAAGCCATCAGAAAAAGCAGTAAGTCATTGCCCAAATGACCTGCCACCATCTCTGGGGGCTGAGCATAATGGCACAGCAAATATTTTTGTTCATCTTGCTTGGGTTCTTGGTGTTTGGAAAATCTACTGTGTATGAAGTGGGCCAAGATAAGCTTTTGCTAATCAGGATTTTCTTTTTTTAATGTTCATTACAGAACGTCAGCTCTCAGAAAAAGAAATACAGTTACAACAAAAAGACAGAGAAATACAGTGTCTTCAGAAAGAACTGGAGGTCTCCAAGTCTGAGCTAAAGCAACTGCAAGGCCAAATAGTGTCAGAGAGGAGAGAAACAGAAAAACAAATCTTGAGTCTGAGAGAAACGCAGGAAATGCAAAGGATGGAGCTTGAAAGCAAACTGCAAGTAAGTCCTTGCTGAGTGGAGAAAGTTTGGGGGTTTGGGTTATTTTAAACAGCAGAATGATGGAACACCCATTTTTGTCCTTGGGGGAGCAGAGTAATGCAACAATTCCTGACCAGACCTGAGGCAACCAACCTCTGGCATTCCCAGTGCTGCACAGTACCTGAGTTACTGCTGTTCCTGCCTTGAGGGAGCTGTGGCTTCTCTTAGCTCACATTCTGTGGGGGATGCTGCCAGTAAGAGGCATCTCCCTGCCCTTTCCTGGGAGCAGAAACATGGAAGTGGCAGCTGGCAGTGCCAGGGCCGTGGCTGAGCTCCTCACCCACAGCCACTGCCTGCCAGCCACCCCCAGAGCCAGCTACAGCTGGGTGCCAGATCCTGGGGGCTTCAGACAAGCTCGGTTTGTATCAGTTCTGAATCTTCCTCCTGCAGGACCACGATTGAAAATGCACCCAGAGTTGTAATTTATGCAAATCAATAAATGTTAGCAATGTTCAGAGCTACTCAGCAGGCATTTAACAACTTGCCAGTGCCAGCTTGGGCCAGATTTTTCTTCTTTAGATACTCACTTTAATTTAGAAAGTGATTCACCTTGTCTGACTCCTTCTAGTCTTTCAATAAACCCTTTATAAATTGTTCTGGAGCTCTTTAAAAACAGAGGAGAATGTTGTTGGCAATTGGAAAGCATTTGGGAGGGCCCTGCAAGGTCAGTGTGACAAGTTTAGGTTAACAACTCCTGGTAATTGGAGTTGCAGCTCCCATCTGAGGGGCTTCCCTGCAGAGTTAACATTGCAACCAGGGCTGCAGCAGGTCAGGGGCTTTGGGATTTCTGTCTGCAGTGCTCCATGTCCAGAACAGCCTTGTTCACTCACAGGAAAAGCCCTCAGGACTGGTGTTTGTAACCCAACTGTTCTGTGCTGCAGGTTAAAACCCAAGACCTGGAAAGGAGACAAAGGGAGATGGACAGTGCAGCAACCTTGCTTAACCTGGAGGTTGAAAATGAAATCAGGATGGGATTTAAATCTTCATGCTCACCTTCTCCAGACACATTGGAAGATTCGGAAACATCATTTGAAGGAAAGAGGAGTCTGCAGTGTGAGTGTGATAACTCAGAGACTGCTCCCTTTGCTGCTGACAGACAGCTCCTCTCCTTGGAAGAAAAGTTCAATATTTCCAGAGTCTTCTTACTGGTAAATGGCTTTGGCCAAGCAGCTGCTGCTGGGGCAGTGTTGGTCGCTGTGGCTGAATGTGCTTTTTTATCCCAAAGGATGAGCAGTGGCGGGGAGAGGCGCTCCGGGAGAAGCTGCAGCAGCACGAGGACCGGCTCAAGGTGCCACATCTGTGCCCTTCACATCCCTTAGGCCCCTTCAAAACATGATCCAGACAACCTGGGGGAGTGGGGATCCTGCTCCAGCTCAGGCAAATGCATTCTGTAATTGACCAGAGAGAGGAGCTTTGGGTGGGAACACGAAAAGCCGGGCTGTAGCAAGATGAGTAATTTTAATTGGCAGTGAATTGGATGTTGGAGTATTCCAACAAGATTCTCTCATTTATACCATGCTGTGGTATATCAGCAACATGACAGAGGAGTTCAGGTGACCCACGAACACCTTAAGGTCCAGGCTCAGTGAGAACATGGCCATCATTAAAAACAACTCCCAAACCCACTGCCCCCTGCTTGTGGTGAGAGACTCAACCTCCCAGCCTCTAGGGCTGCCTTTACAGTGTTGCCAGTCCCGGGTGTGCCCATCCCTGGTGTTCCCCTCCCGGAGTGCCCCTCCCATGACCCCGCTGTGTGTTGCAGGCGCAGCTGCGGCGCTGCCTGGCCAAGCAGGCCGAGGTGCTGCTGCAGGGGAAGCGGCAGACGGCCGGGAGCCTGCACAGCCTGCAGCGCCAGCTCCAGGCCCTGGATCACCTGGTCAGCAGCACTGCCTCCAATTCCCTGCTGCTGCCCAGCAGCCCCAGCCTGGCATCTCTTCACAGTGCTCTGGATGGAACAAAAGCTCAGGTAATGTCCTGCTGCGGGCCACGATTCTGATTTGGGGGTTGTAATGGTTCTTGTCTCGGGAGTTGTTACAGCCACGTGCTGCCTCTCTCCCAGGCTGGGCAGGGTTTCTGAAGGTGGTGATCACACCCTGCCCTTGCTCTGGCAGTAGCTGATGGCTTTGGAAAGGCTGAGCTTTGCTCACAGTGGTTTGGGGGTTTTTACAGGTCCCCAGCAGCCCGGGAAGCGCGTTGGGATCGCCAGTGCTGCATTCCAGCTCCCAGGGAATCTCTCGGTGAAGGCCAGAGGTGAGATGTGGCTTCAGGCCAGTTCCAACCTCCCAGAGACACCAGGGACTGGAAGGGACCACAGGGCAGCTGTGGCTTCACAGACCACACTGTCCCTTCCCAGTGACAGCATTCCCAGCTTTTTTTGTGTCGTGCAGATGGGGACCACAGAGAGCAGCTGGGAGCTCTCCTGGGACATGGAGTCACTGCTGCATAAATTGTTGCCTTCCCTGGTCTTTCAGGCAACTTTCCTGGTTCAGCCCTGTGGCTGGGCCTCTAGGACAGCTGGTTCTACCCCAGCCTGGTACAAAAGTGTTCTTTTGTAACGGTTTAAGGTACAAATGTTACTTGAAAAGCAACCAAAGCACATGCACAGCTTGTACAGGGCCCCTCAGGTGCCAGCTCTGAAGAGTTCTCCTACCTCCCTGGGTGAGCCTTGTCTGAAAAGGCCTTTGCCACCACTCACAAACAGCTGCTGCAAGGCCTGTACTGTGAAGGTTTTGTACAAATTGACTACAGGTTTATATATATAAGTTGGGGTTTTTTTTTATATTTTAAATGCATATTTAAACATGTCCAGAACAACCTCCTATTTAAGGGTTCACCTAGTGGCCAGTTCCCACTTTAAAGAAACCTTGTTACAAGGCCTGAACTGTTGCCAAATGCACAGAGGTTTAAAATACAATTATTTTGGATAATTGCTTAAAATAAACTCTTGTCATTGATGCTTTCATCTGGGGGTGGTTGCAGATTCTTTTCCTTAAAGCTGTTCTCCAGGACACTGATACTGGCACAGCCCTGGACAGTGGCAATGCCCCGAGAGCTGGGGAATGTGTCCTACACTGGCATTTCTGTCCTTGCCCCTCTTCCTGGCTGCTGGGTGATCACTTCCTCCTCTCCCGAGGCTTGGCTGCATCACTTGTCTGAACCAGGTGGATACAGACAATGAATGGCTTAACAAAATTACAATCAACTTACTCCCTGCTTAGTGGAGGAAAAGGCACTTTGTAAATCCTTCAGGCAGCAGGACAAGGCACAGGCAAACAGAGGCCAGTGGCTGTGCAGGGATTGTCCCAGCCCTCCCCACCCTTTCCCAGGGATGGGCTTTGGCATCATCTCCCTCTTGCCCTTTCTCATCCTCATTGAGGATAACATTTTTCTATGCAGCCATTGTCAGAGTTCACTGGGAACAAACCCCACCCAGCCCTGCTTCCCTTAGAGAGCAGCTCTGGAAAGCACTGGCAGCTTCCTCTGGGAAACCCTGTGAAGTTTGTACCGAGTAAGGCTCAGGGTGAAGCCTGAGCACAAATCCCAGCACTCCAAGGAGCTCTCCTCCCTCAGAGGCCCCACCCTCACAGCACAGAGGGCAGAGCAAGGAGCACACAGCAGGGAGGTTTATCTAGATACAGGTACTTTATTTACAAATATTTAGATTAATAGCATTGTTACATCAAATGAGGAGTACAGCAGTCCAAACAGATCCTTTCTGTGACAGAAACAATAAGACCTACTGTAACTTACTCTGGGAGTACAGGTATTGCACCTCAACAAGCTGTAGTCATTACAACACTGACTTCACATCAGCAGCAGGTCGTGGTCCCTGGGCAAACCCTGGTGCAGCCTTGGGTTAAGCAGGATGCAGGAGCTGGAGATCTTGAACATACCCATCTACTGAGGAACAGGAGTTAAAAAAGGACTAACCAGACAAAACAAAGGGACAGCGCACGAGTTACCCAAATCTATTGTCTGCACATTCCAGTTTTGGCTTTTATTTAACATTGACTGTACAATACTCTGGTACCACTGGTTACTTACAAGTCTGAACATTGTAGAGTTTTAGTGTCTAGAGAGGGATTTTCAGACTACTTTGTATTTGAAACACTGCAGCAAGCCTGAAGCAGGACACTGGATTGTGGTTAAGCACTTATCCCCTTCCCTTTTTAAACCTTGTGATGTTTTCCAAGTGAAGCTGCACAAGGAGCCACAGTAAAACCCCACATTAGTGCAGCAAAACCCCCACAGGCAGGGTCACCACATGACACCCCCTCACACACAGGCCAGGCTGTGACACCCCAGGAAGGACGTACTGGAAGCAAAACCTTTAAAAAAAACCCCTCACACAGCACTGTTAAAAATACAAGAGTAGTTAAAAATCCCTAGAGAGCACATGTTGTTCCAACTGTCCAGTTGAGCCTCTGCCCAGTCCCAAAGTTACAGGTACAAAAGCAGGAGGTGTGCGAGAGCCCAGAACGCCAAAGAGAAGCAGGCAGAGCACTGCTGAGTGCAGAGGGGAGCATTGCACAGTGCACAATGAGAGCCACACCCCACTAGTGTTAATGTCTGTGTCCCCAGCACCGTGGGGACCCCGCAAGTGACACCCAGCAGCTGCAGCCCCAGCTGGGCTGTGCTGCCACGGGGGCACAGAGAGCTCAGACTGTACAAACGGGGGGTTCTTACACACTGCTCTAATGCCAGGCATCATTTTCTTCATTAAAATCATATACACAGGATGTATTTAACTGTTAGCTCAGTTCCTTCAAATTTTATACATATTTACGTTCTGTTAACAAAGGTAAAGGATAAAAGTGGCAAAAAAAATGACGTAAAGCTATTGAGCACAAGAATGAACAGATCACTTCCCTGCGCCACCCCGACCCCAGCACATCCCACAGGGAATTCTTCCAACAAAAGCACATCATTACAGAGCCCCTCGCTACCATCAGAAGTCATTTCACAGCAAAAACTTATCCTTTACTACTGACAGCTCAAACAGTTAGAGGTGGGGAAGAAAGGCCAAAGAACCATAAAATAAACCATACAAGACAAAGCCCTGCGAAAGTGTAAAATCAGGAGTCCAGCATCAGTGCTCAGTTTAAATTATGGATCGGTGACACTATCACAAGGACAATCAAGGAAAAAAAAAAAACTTCTAGATTTACCATGCAGGAGAGGTTTTATTACTCTACTTGCCTTTGATAACCTGATTACATCTAAAGTTGTTTAGCAGTTTAGTACTGTGTTAAACTTGTCTCAGAGTTTTAATTAAACCCAGTAAGATGTACAGAAGATGGGGAAGCGGTCAAAAGCACCACTCCCTAGAGCCAGAGGTGAGGGGTCAGGAGGAGCCACGGAGGGGTCACTAGCAGCCACAGCCTTCTCTCTGGGGCTGGGGTTCACTCGTTAGCCGCCCCCCCTGCGGGGCTGACGGTTTGTGCTGTACGCCCGACTCGGCCGCGTTCAGGTCCAGGCTTCCATCTTGGATGTTCTGGTAGATTTTCTTGGCAGCCTCCAGGAACGCGTCCTCCACGTTCTCTCCACTGCAAGAGAGCAGCAGGAGTTACTGGGGCTGGGAGCTGGGCAGGCACTGTCCTGTCCTCTTCAGCCCAACCCAGCCCAGGGCAATTCCCTCCCTGGCCACTACACCCCTACCAGGAATAGGGAATATGTGCCAAAGCACTGAGGAGCAAAAATAAGCCAAGGCATCGAACCACGTGCACAGGACGTTCCTGACAGAGGCTTAAAGACAAGGGAGCCACTATGGATCAAAACCTCTTTTTGTTACAAAGTTCTGTTCTGGCAGGTGCCAGTGGGAGCCACATTTCCTGGAGATCTGCTCGCCAGTGACACAGCCTGCCCCAAGTGTGACACAGCAATTCTTCAGTTACTGGAGGGGTTGGTCACTGCCTACAGACCAAACTGGCAGCTCTGAACACCCAGGAGAAGGAACCCTTTACACACTGAACACATCCCACAGTCAAATAAGGTCTGAAATCCAAATCAGTTCATTTGAATTCAACCAGTCTTTGCCTGAAATGCAGCCAGAGGTCTCAGTTCCAAGTTACTTTCAAGTCAGAGCAAACAGACCAATCTGAACATTACCACAGCCAAAAGTCACTTACGTTTTTGCACTTGCTTCAAGGAACAACAAACCTGTTCAGAGACAGAGGTTTAACAGTCAGTGCACAGCACACCTCAGAGAGCCCAAAATCAGACACATGATGACCTCCCCATTACATGCAGGACACTATTTTAGTACTAAGCAAGCTCTGTGACTGTGTTAAGGCCATCAACAAAATGATTTCTAGAACTACACGCAGTTCTCAGACTGCCTGAGGCACAGCAGGAGTTTGTACATGCAATCCCATGACTCTGGAAGTGTAAGCTCGTAGCTATCAATGCTGAGGATTCACTTTAATGTCACTATCTTTTAGGAAAGTACCAGCTCAAGAGGAAAAAAAACACACCATTTTCTTCAGCAAATTGTTTGGCTTCTTCATATGTAACATCCCTCTGTGCTTCCAGGTCCGCTTTGTTTCCTATGAGGATTATCACCTGGGTCAGGAGAGACAAATTAGTCTGGGAAAAAGCTTAGGAGCCTTGTCACTGCTATCTTCATTATTAATGAGAGACTTTTTAAAAAAACAAGGAAATATGCAGAGCAGATGATCTACAGAAGCCATGCTCCTTCAGAACTCTGCTCTAGCATTCCCCCTGTGGGACAGCAGGAACAGCATCTCCAATTGTCACTTTCCAAGGCTTTAGTGTTCTCATGACATGAACACCTAAAAAACAGTGATGCTGCTCTTTATCCATGAGAGCTGTACCCTGAGCACCTTCTTACATTTAATTAATCAGCTGCTAATCCAGACAGAATTTTTAGAGTTTTCTCATCAGTTTGGTGCTAAAATATTTTAGAGGCCTTCAGGAACAGGCTGAAGAACAGCTCTGTGGTATGGGCAGAGAGACCCAGAAGGATCTTCCTCCACAAAACCTGGTCAGCTTTTGCTGGAGATCCAGTGTACATTCCAGCCTAAGGACAGCATTCACCTCATTACTGACACAAAGCAGGAAGGAGTAACACAAGTGAAGGTTGTTCAGATTCCATCCCAATATTGTCTCAAACACACCCTGAGAGGTGAGTGGCACAAGAAGACTTTAGAGGAAGCCCTTTTGCTCCAGCTGCAGCAGGGAAGTGAATCACTGCACTCTGCAAGTAGGGACAGGAGCAGCACAGAAAACACAGGCAGCTCTTGCAGAGAACACTGCAGAGATTTCACCTGAGCCTCCCACCACTTGCTCAGGGAGAAGCAATCTTGCTTTTAAGCTAAATGAAGTCCAACTTACAGTATTTGGATTGGTGAGGTTCCTTGCATCTGTCAGCCAGCTGCTTAAGTGATTATATGTACTTCTTCTGCAAAGAATCAAGAGAGGACACTTTTAGCCTTTTATAAAATATTTAGGTGCCAACAGCACAGTCAGCATCCAAACACAGCAACATCCATCCCTGTTCTCCCCACCTCAAGACACACAAAGCAGCAGCAGTGTGGACTCTGACCACAAACTCAAGTCAACTTTAAACCCCTGGAGCAGCTCTTACACTGCCACTGCAAAGGCAGAGCAATTCCCACTCTGCACAGAGCTCTGCACACAGGGAACGCTGATGCTGCTCTGTAAAGAAAACATAAAAGAATTTCCTGTCAAATGCTCTTAGAAAACACAGTGCAGCAGAACAGCACTTCAGTAACAAACTGCAGAAGGTCATGTTTTACTCAAGATTTACACAAACAGGAAATACACCTACAAATGTAGGAAAAAACAAAGAGGTGCTGAAGAATATCAAGAACAGCCCCAGGGGAAGAGAGAAACGTGTGAAAGCAGAAGTATTTCACGTTGCATCTGATGCATTATTGTCTGAGCAGCATCTCTAGCTGTGAGCTGCAGAGGAGGGCAGGATGGCTGCTGGGGAAGAGCCCAGGGTCAGGCTGAGGCCAGGCTCTCCTGTCCCCACACACCACGGGCAGTTCTGCACGTTCACTGCGGCACAGCCGCGCTCGGGGTGGGCTCACTGAGGACAGCCCTGCCAGGTGAGCACCCTGCCAGGGTGCCACTGCCTCCACAGCAGCAACACCCACGTGCTGCAGGGCACAGCCTCAGGACAAAGCCAGTGCTTTAAAACAACTGCAACACAGCCTGAAATGCAAACTCCTCAGCAGCAGGACTTGCCAAGAAAAGCCGCTCACATCGTTCCCTGTGTGTCACTGCAGCTCCTGAGACACTGGGGTGTTTAGAGAAGGTGTGGCAGGCATCACACAACAGGATGCTGCTCATCCAGACACACCCAGAGCCAAGGGGACAGCCCAGCCAGCACTCACAGGGCTCAGCAAGCACCCACAGCTCTGCTCCCTTACCTGGTGATGTCGTAGACCATGAGAGCTCCTGCTGCTCCTCTGTAGTAGCTTCGTGTGACAGCCCTGAATCTCTCTTGTCCTGCTGTATCCCAAATCTGTAGTTTAATTTTTTGGCCACTAACTTCAATTATTCTTGTGCCAAATTCAACACCAATTGTGTGGGGACAGTCTGCCATAACTGTCATGAAAAAATAAGAGCAAAAAATCAGATCTTCCAAGGACAAGGTTGCCTTGCTGCAAAAATATGACTACCACAAGTTTTCAGTTATCTTTACTAGATTTTCAGTCTCTAAAAAAACCATTTTTACAGCTACAGTTCCCAAATTGCACCACTTAACCAGAAATAAAATGCTGTATTTCCTGAGCTGCTGTTAGTTTTAAAAACAGTTATAAAATTCCTTGCCTTCTCTGCTGCTCTTTGGCCATACAAATCAGAAGGTACCAAGCCAGCTGATTCCCAGTCTATCCTTGCAGAAGGTTAACTATTTTAATGCAGTAGGAAAAGATAATTTTTAGGGAATTATCAAGAAAGATACAGTTAAAAAGTCTGTCACATCTTCAAAACCAAATACTCAAGTTGGTTCAGACAGGGCAATAGCATGACTGTCCAAGAAAATGCCAGTGTCAAAGGTAGCTACAAACACATCAAATCAAATCCTAAAAGGCATCCTTCTAGTTATGATAAACTCATGTTAATAAACTCATCTTTGAGGAAGAGCAAGAAAATACAGACAGGATGAGGAGCTGCTCAGGCTACCTACACAGCAGAGGTGTTTGGCACGTTAGTTTGGTTGTACTGCTTTGGCCTGGTGCTGACAGAACATTCTCCTCATGGGCAATCTGACCATGTGCAAAATGGCATTTAAATTACTGGCTGATACTGCATTTTCATTAAAAACAACAGTCAGAAGTGCCTATTTCTACTGGAAAACAAATATTTTAAGTGCAGCTCCTACCCACTTGATATCACATCTCAAACAGCACATGGTGATGCCTGTACTGAGAAATACCTCCAGACTTACTCATGAGTGAGGTAAGAGCTGCTGCAAACCCCAGTGCACCACACATGAGAAAGAACTGAAGTGAATTCTTAATTAGTGATGATGCCATACAGGAGAAAATGTTTCAGCTGAGAGAGACTGCAGCAAGCCCTAAACAGCATCACCCAGGGCAGGCCAAGTGTCCTGCAGGGCTGCTAAAGGCTGCAAACAAGGACTCCAAGAAAAAAATATTCCTTTTTTTTTCATTTTTAACACCTTAACAGCACTAAAAACTCCAACTGCTTGTGATCAAGCTACACCAATATTGAAAACATGCAAAGTTCAGACAAGAAATTTCTCTTTGTCCATATCAAAATCCACAGAAAAGCTGTAAAATCAGATCAGGTCCTCCCACTCCTCACAGGCAGGATTGGCTGGAGCAGGTTTTGCCATAACTACATCAACATTTGTTTCTGCATCTGCTGAAGTCAAAGCAAAAATGTGACCCAGTACAATCCAAACTCATACAGAGTAAGACAGACACCAAACTGAGCTCATGCATGATGGAAACAGGCAGGGAAAAGGGATGAAAATGCCAGATAGAAGAAACAGCATTAACTGAAATACTCACACTTCTTTTCTGTGAATTGATGAAGCAAACAGGACTTTCCTACACCCATGTCCCCTGTTACAGAAACAATAGTTAAATCATTGTTGCAACAAGCACATTTTCTTCCTCCCACACAACAAATGGTACAGAGACATTCATTTCTCAGGTCAGATGGGCAGTGTTCTATCCCTGGCTACAGCCTTGAAGTTATCAACTTTGCCACTAAAGCTTTGGTTACAGTACAGCTTGCAAGAGCAGAACACTCAAGAAACAAGTTAATTTGTATTACTGATTTTATAACTGTATTTCACAAGGTTATAAAAGGTACAGCTGAAGAAATGGAAATGTAAAATACACCTGGTGTTTGCTCCTGTCCTACTGTGGTAAGAACATCAAAAATACTGAGAATCATCCAGAACATCTCAAGAAATTGCTTCATTTCCACGGATCCTCTTGCACAATGCCAAGAGTGAGACACAGCAAGGTCTTTTAAGGGGCTGTCACAGCAGCCTCAGAAACCTGCACAATAACACTGCAGATCATTTACACCTACACAAGGTCATTAACAGTTAAACAATTAACAGCAAGACCAGTTCTTCCAGGACAGCAATAAATGCAATCCCTGACTAAAAGTGTCCCTGACTAAGCAGCCAAGGAAGCTGCAGCTAAAAGCAACATTTAAACACAAAAATACAGCCTGACAGAGGTTTATGAGCCTCATCCAACCAGCACTTGTGCCCTCAACATAAATTCTAAAACTTTTGAGATTAATGATGCAAAATGCTCCAGTAAATGCTAAAGCTGTAGAGAAGTGTGGTGACCTGTGGGGACTGAGGTGGGACAAGCACACACTGGAAGCAGTTTGGCACAGCCACAGGTTTCTCATGTATCCACACAGAAGTCACACAAGTGTTATCCCACTGGTACTTACCAATAATGATGTACTTAAAGATGTAGGAGTAGTTGTAAGGTGCAGTTGCCATTGTGGCACTAAAAAAAAAACAACAGAGCACGTCAGAACTGACATTTGTTCCCTCAACGTGACCCAATTTGTCCAGTTTGGTTCATGCCAACAGAAAACCCCTTCCTTTTCCTCTCTCCCCCAGCCATGCTTTCATTCACAGTTCAAATCTGTGCAGTTCCCCCCAGTCACTGATTCAGCCAGCAAAGTTCCCACATTGTTTGCTCTGAGCCCCTGTCAGTAAGGCCTCCAAGGAGAAACACACTCGGGTAGTGCTGATAATCAATTTTATCCAGAAGGACTTAAAGCTGTTGAAAAGCTCAGTCCCTCCCTGCTCTGCACAGTCACTGCCAGACCAGCAGGCACCCACCAAAGAGCTGAGGTACGAACCGAAAATAAAATCTGACTCCAGCACAAAATCTGAAGAGATTCAACAAAACCAGCAAGTTGGAACTATTACATCACACTCTGGAGACTTGCAACAGCAACAAAGGAAGAAGTGCAGCTTGCAGCAAATAGCTAAGATTTAAAAGAATGCTGTAGTAGCCTGAACTGGGGCCTGGGGTGCTGCTTGTGCAGACTGGAGAAGCAGTGTGAGCCACAAATCAGATGTTCAGGAAGTTGGTTAACATCTCTGTGGCTTTGTCAGCACGGCAGTGTTACAGCAAGGCTGCTGAGCAGTTTCTCTTTTTTAAAAGGCAGTCAAAGTACTTCTAACATTCCAGAATTTTCCTAAACACAGAGGGAATTAGAAGTGGCTTCAGCTGTTTAAATCTGCGAGGAGTAAAAGCTGACTTACTATCACCTCAGTTAGCCAGGTTAACACATCTGTGAGGGCCAGACGTTGTCAGGTAACACTAAAGATGGGAAATGCCTGCTTTTGTCCCAGGCTTTGAGTTAAACTGGATCCACTGAACAGTTAAGCAAGTGGCAAACTTCCAGTAGGAATTCAGCACTTCCCTTGCTGCTCCTGCAGGGCAGACAGCCAGCCATTACAAACACACGGTGCTCCTTACAAGGAGCACTGCTGGAACCTCCAAAGATTTTCATTAGGTCATGTGTCATTCACATGACAAATGAAACCAATACTGGAAAGAAATACAAACAGGCCTGTGACTTTCTCAAAAGCAAAGTACTGTTCCTTGAACCACAATTAATCCCTCTCAGCGAGCTGCAGTCACAAGAAAGGTGAACAAATCTCATTCCCAGCACAGAGGCAGCAGCCTCTGCTTCCCAGAGCTGAGATTTGAGGCAAACATGCTTATCTGGACCTTGGAGGGGAGCAGCTCCCAGGGCAGCTGAGGGGGGTTTACCGAGTGCCAGGCTCTGCTCTGCACCTCACCTTCCCTCCACCTGGCTCAGCAGATGGAAACACTCTGTCCTTCATCCCAAGCACCTCTGCTAATCCTGTAGAGACACACGCTTCTACCAAACCAAGCTTATTCCAAGGTAGGAAATAAAGTGAGAATTTTGGACACTAATTCTCCAAGTAAGCCAGCAGCTTTACTGCCTTATTTCCTGGAAGATTCCAGAATTACAGAACCAGCTTCAACACGTGCATGGGTTATTTTGAACAGCAGTAAATAAAGACAAGTCACTGCTCCATACTGAGTTCCAAATGAATGTGTCACTGTGGAAACATCCAGTCCTTCCAGTTTCCTGAACATCTTCACACATTATGTTCTTTTTCTTCTCCAGCATGTCCCAGCACAGTAAACTGGGCACACAAAGCACATGTTCCTGCAGGACCCTTCACCTGCCACCTCCCTTCTGGGCAGAGGCAGGAGCACCTCGCTCACAGCTCAGCTCCACTGGATGGCACACAGGGCTAAACTGGGGGCCCTTGAGGTAACTGGAAGTACAAAAGAAAGCTTGAACAAACTGATTTATACATGCAAGCACTTGAGGAGGAGAGCAGGAACTGCCCTGTTCTCCACAGAAAACAGCTGGGTGTTACAGCCACAAGACACCAAGAGCACCAGAGATCTCCAGTGCATTCTGAGGATGGAAAAATCCAGTAACTTAGGCTGCTAAAACCCCAACCAAACCAACCAGCACCATGAACTCCAAGGCAGGGAACCAACCACTTGTGTGGCTATGAAACCTGCAGAAGCCTGTGTGCCCTCTCTTCTTCCCAAGACCAGGAGGCCAAGGAATGCCAAGTACTCCCAAACACAGGGAAGTTTCATGTTTCTGAGCACATGACTTTAAGATATCACTGTGTGGTAAACAATGTTGTACTGCTCTGCTGTTCCAGCCAGGAGGGAAATGCATCCTGCTATCCAAGTCTGGAAAGTGAGGACTTTTTTTAAAAGCATGGACAAACTGGGAACTCAGTGCAGTCTCTGTCACAAACTGAATTTGAAGCAAGTCTCAACCAGATCTTCATTGCTAAATATACAGCTCTCTTTATTTGTCAGACTGTTTCTGCTTGCTGAGATTTCATTATGAGACTCCATTTTCAAAATGCTCTCTAACTTAACCATGTATTTCAATACAAAAAAATAATGGTATTACATTTATTCCAAGGGTCACATTACACAAAAGATTCTGAAATACTCCAAACTATTAGTAAAGGTCAGGAATCCTTTCTGAAGAACACACAACTCCTTTAAATAAAAAAATCAAATAAAAACCCAAGCAATACTGAAACAACCAGATAGCAAACTTTTAAACACTCAGATTCCAATAAGGATTAGCAGGAATCCAAACTGTACTCAGATATGGGAATAAAAGTGATATTCCACAAGGACTCTGTGCTGAAGGAGAAAAAAAAAATGCAACCAACTGAACACAGAAACTCTGCTGAGAATTCAGCCTTGGAAAACTGATCACCTCAGCATTTACTGCAGACGAAAGAAGGAAGTCCAGACAAGAACAGGGCACAACAGGGGTCAGTAAATTCTAAACCATCAGCTACATATCAATGCAAGGGCTTGATGTGTTGATACCATCACCCATCTGTAGGGACTGGAGTCCTGCTCCACCCTCTCTGCTCAGACATGTGAATCTCAGTAATTCCAATATGGGCAGATGGGGCTTTCCTCTGGGGAGAGCAAGAGCTGCAGGGCTGAGAAAGTTGCACATAAATATCCTCAGCTCAGCTCGTGCCAGCAAAGTTAACCAGCCGTGAGTTTACTGGGAACATGAAGCAGAAGTTTAGGCTGGGAGCTTGGCCTACCTGCCATCCTTCTCCCAGGAATGTCTGCCAGCTCAGTTCTGGCTCCCTTCCCCCAGGTAAGGCTGCCCTGGAGCACAGAGCATTATTGCAGGGTGGCCACTGGCCAGGGGATCTCACTAAGCACAGATTTATGCTCATTTCAAAGCCTCTACAATTCATTTCTGAATTACATTAAGACTGGAAATTTTACAGTGAGCAGTGTTGCCAAATTCGTTTCCCATATATCAACTTCTTCCTTAAAGTCTCTTTTTTTATTTTAATAACGTTAAAGATGACCTTAATGAAACATCAGTACATCTACATCTCCTCTAACCAACAAACACTACACAGATATTTAGAAATCTCACTGAAGCCTTATTTCAAGTATCAGCTACATCTGTACTCCCTGAGATAAGCTTGTTCTGGGCACACTGCTGTAACAGTCTTTATCATAATAACACAACTGTAAATATCAGATTCATGCCAGCCTTTGCGAGACCTGTGCAGCTCCTTCCAGCTCAAGGACACAGTTTTAACTCTTCACTGGTATCATTTGCACTGAGAAATTTATAATCTTTATGCTCCACAAGAAGCAGGTGTGTTATGAAAGGAGATCAGAAGCTGCATGAAGAGGGTTTAATAGACACTGCTGTGGTTCATACCATCAGCTGATGGATGCTCCACGTGCAGAGATGAGGCCTTTTAACACACTACCACCTTCAAACCCAGCGCTGCCCAGTTGTTACTGGTTCCCTGCAAACCACAGCACTCCACAGCCAGGGAGCCACAGGCCAGTTACTCTGGAGCAAAAGGTATTTTGTAGTCCATCTGGGCAGCCAGGTGTTCTGTGCATCACTCTCCAAGGATGTGCAGCAGGAAAAGCTCTGACAGCTGAAGCTGCAGATTGACTTGGATGTTAATTAACAGACAACTTGAAGATTGATAAGGGGGAGGAGCTGGAGAGAGGCAGAATTGTTTCATTTCGTAATTGCACTTTTCCCCTGATAAGGACTTTTGTCAAGCACACAAAACATTGTGGCTCAACTGGTGCCTCACTTGAGCAGGCCACTAGCAACAGCCTGTGAGTGCTCCAGTCATGGTCACCTGTAAGATCACAGCACACTGAAGGCACCAACAGTTCTGTTATCAATTCATTCACCCAAGCACTGAATTCCCATAGCTCTGTTGTCCACAGCAAGCTGTGAGGTCTGCTACAATTTAATTCCACTGTGGTTCTCTGGCTTTCACACACCAAGGACATTGAGGTCTTCCTAAACCACATCAGGCCCTCCTTAAGACGATGCTCTGCAGCCACTCTGCTCTGCTTATTTATTAATTTTTGCAGCTTGGCTTTACAAAGCCCTGCTGAGCCTGATCCCTGAGGAGTCTCAGCCTGCTGCAGCCTTCACACCTGTCTGACAACACTACTTGTTGCTGGCCAGTTCCTTACTCATCCCTCAGCTCTTCCAATCATCCTCCCCAGCTTCCCCCACTTGGATTTCACCAAAGCATCCAATCAGCACAAGACAGGAAATTTGGCAGAGCTGATCTCTGATCACCCAGCAGCCTCTGTGAGCTGCTGACCAGGATCACTTTGAATTTCCTTGTTATTCCCACCTCCAGTTACTCTTTCCCTGGCAGCACACGAGGCCTGCAGGCTCTGGGGCTCAGACTGCAGCCCTGCAGAGCCCTTTCCAGGCTGTTCTTGAAGAAATGCATTTCATATATTCCCTAATCATGTAACATACCTTAAGCCAGCCTGAGGCCTAGGAGGTTTCTCTAAAGGCTTCACAGGCCTCCACTTCTCCTTCCTCCAGGAGAATTTAATTTTTCTTTTTAAATCAAAGCTACAAATCACACTACCTTCACTTTCTGACTTTCCTCACCAGCTCTCCAGTCACACCCACCTTGTCCTGGTTATCCTGCTGCTGTTTCACATCCTGCTTCATTAGGTTACTCCATTTTCCTTCCTGCATTTCTATGTGCACACCTCAATTCTCCCTAACCACACCCCAGCAGCAGAGCTGAACTAATCACTGCCGACCTGTCCTCCCCAGCTCCAGCACCTTCTGTCATGTCCCTCCTCTCACCTGCCCTCTGTCCACTTGTAATTCCTCACTCCTCCTACTCTCCTCTTCCTACAGAACACTCCAACCTGTTGTCTGTTCACAGCAGGAGAACCAAGGTCCAGAGGTATCAGCGAATTTTGGGACAGTATATACAAAACCAGAAGAGTTTTCTGTCATTCCAACCAGTCAGAACACTCTGGAGTCATCACCTTGGAACACACAAGTCACAGACATTTTAGGTAAATATTAACTAAGATCCACCTCCTGTTCCAGGAAGATACTGCAAAATGAGAACCAATCTTAAGCAGGTTTCATTAGATGCCCAGGAGTGAGCAGGCAATTTTAAAATATTATTTACATTTTACATCCCAGTACCTCCAGTAGAACAGGTTTGTTTCCAAACTGCTGTCCTTCATAAGAACTTTTTTTTGGTTGTTGTTATTCATAAAATGGAAAAGGAAAAGAGGAACTTCTTCCTTCCACTCAGATTTATGACATTTTCAAATCCCAACAGGAAGCTAGCAAATTCCTTTCTAAACCATATTAAATTGTGACATTTAGTAATTAAATTCCCCAAGGTTCATATTTTCTTCTCATTCCCAAGTAAAGCCTAAGCACAAGGGCCCCTCAGTGCAAAGCATGACAGGAATCAACCCCAGCCAGAATAACATCCTGAAAAGGTCCGGGGACTTGGGCTTTGATATGATTTAGGATAAAGCCAACCTGAGTGAATCCTGCTCACTAAGGGGCTCTGAAAAACAGCCCAACATAGATCTACCCTGTTTGAAAGCGAAGGCCACACCGAGTAACCCCCAGAGCCACTCCAGTGCAGACACACACCTCTGCCTGGCTTTGATGCAAGGATAATTCAGCACAACTCCACGACAAAGCTACCGACAGATGCTGTAGATACTCAGTGTGCTGCAAACGGGCGATAAACAATTAAAAGAACGAAAAGAATTTCACTGTTTAGCCTAAATAAGCTTTGACAAAAAAGCCAGTCTAGAATACTTTCGCTGCTTTCTCAAATAGGAAGTGGCTTTTCCCTCAACCCTCAAAATGATTTTTCTGTCAAAGTTCATGACGGCACAGGTCAATATAACAATTAAAAGTAGAGATAACGCAGCACATCGGCCACATATACGGTACAACATACACATACACACCCTACGTGCAACTGCAACAGCTCGTAAGGGGGAGATATAGAAACACATATATAAAAATATCGCCTGTGGCCGGGTGTTTGCTGGCGGCGTTGCCGACTGTGCAGTGCAGAGGAGCAGTGGGAGGCGGCGGTGACACAGAGCAGAGCGGCCTAGTCCTGCCCGCAGCCTCACCCCGCTCGGCCCGGCCGCCCCTTCCCCTCCCTGCCGGCCCCGGGGCCCGCCCGCAGCACCCTCGGGGCCGCACGGCGCCCTGCGGGCCCGCCGGACCGCGACTCGGGCCGGCACC
>VZTB01013648.1:301915-338090 GCA_013397245.1 Thryothorus ludovicianus | reverse complement strand
CGGATTTCCGCGATTCTCCTCCTCGGGGAAAAGTGCCGGTGAGCCTCCCCGAAGCCTCAGTTCGCCTGGAAATGGTGCGCACGGGAACAGGCCGGCGCGGTGCAGGTACGGGGCTGTTGCACAGTGTCCAGCAATTCTGAGGGGGTCCAGAGCGCCCCGTCGGTCTCCGGTAACATCGTCCGGTGCTTTGTCCCGTGGAATGCTCTAAGTTGTTAACTTAAGCCTTGGTTGTTTTAAAATCGGCTTTTTAACCACTTGTAGCATGCGGTCCTAAACACCTAAACCCACGACATGCTTCCCAAATATCACAGCTCACGGCATCCAAAAATAAATCGGTGGTTCAGGAGATAAGAAACTCTATCAGTAAATTTCCCCAATAAGGATTTGATTTCAGTCCCACACATTATGGAAAGGATCAAATTCTGTGGTGTATCAGTGTCCAAGATTCAAATTGCAGCTTCCCCACTGCCATAACCTTTCTATGGAAATATTTTTCCAGAATGGGCATTTTCCATCTCCATTGCAGTGACATTACTAATTCCATTTCCTTAGTGCAACAACGTCCAGGGAATCCTCTGCTTTCCATGAATCAGCCACCCCCTAATTATTATTACTCAATCTCTACCAGGGAGAAGCTGCCTGGTAGATAACACCCCGTGTTATCTGGGCAGAAACCTCACAGAGTGGAAAGCACTGAAGAAAAACAATGAGATTTTTTTTCCCCCCTTTATCTACATACTAAATAAATAAATCTCTGAGTGATAAAAAGCAACGATTCAATAGAAAAGTACAAAATCTGCAATGTAGTGTAGATGTAAGACTCCTGTCAGTTACTGTCAGGGTTCTAACTCCAAAACAGATAACGCTGTGCAACAGAATCCTTTTCAAGTTTTGCAAAACCTTATATGGAGTGACTTTTACTAGAAAAATAGGTCAAAACAAGCCAGTGAGAATGATTTCCACGAGAGGGAGTCTTTGAACGGAAAATGACCTGACTGTTGTGACACAGTTGCAGTCTGGTTTACTGACTTGAAAAAAATACACTTCCCTGGTATTGCCCCAAATATTATTCCATTAACACAGACACTGTAAAGAGAGGTATTAAAATTCAGAATTGTTCAAATATCACACGTGAAAGTACACTGAGGACTTCTCTGTCTGTGGTACAGAGTCTGGCAGGCGAGGTGAAATTCCCTGTTTTCACAAGATGGAATTCGTACAGGTAATTATTGCTGTTATCCATGGCAAGGGCAATGGGTGCACAGCCTGCCAGGGGTGGGAGTGGCTGATTGGAGCTTCTTTTCCAGGGGAAATTCCAAGCAGCCCTTTCCCCCAGGCAGGCACAGGCTCCCCGTGGGGTTTGCTCACCCCGCTGCTCCTCTCCAGTCACACTCACAGGGTGACACTTCCCCCTGCAGTGCCCATGGAGACCTCCCCAGGATTACTCATCAGCTCTGAAAATCACTTCAGTCCGGAGTCTGGCTGGTGGGGAGTCTGAATTGTGAACACAAATGAGATGCAGTTTTGGGATAGAATTAATTTTGCTTCTTACCTGCAGCAAAATTAAAGGCCATTACCTAAATGTGAGTAAGAATCAGTTTTTTAACTGAAGTTCCCAAATATATCCTATGTAAAACTACATTCCCTTCTGAGGTGATGTAAGAGGCAATACAAATTTATTTCAAAACTCCTGCTCAAATATTCCTACAAAGTTTAAAGTTCACAAAAGAAGAGAAGGATCGAGTAACAGCATCTGCATTTCTTTGGGTCTTTATTCTTGTGAGTGCTTGAAAGCCTGCAGCAGTTTTTCAACAACAGTTATTGAGAAAAGGCTGACTTCAGCCCATTCATTGTGAACATCTGGACAGAACCTAACAACAGTAATTAAAACCCACTAAATTGGTAACAATACCAAATTGCCAGGGATGGAGTCCTCTTCTATCGTCCCACCCTTCCCTGTGGATTTCTGCTGGGTCAATCCACTTTTGAAAAGCTTTTTCCACGTGTCTCTTTCTGAGGTCCCTGTCAAGAGAGAGCAGCATCCAAATTTTCTGGTCATGTGAGCCTTGCTCTTGGGTTTATTTCTGTACCACAAACCCCAGGAAAAGTAAAGACTGAGTTAATGCTGTTGATAGAAGGTTTGAGGATTTTCTTCTTTGCAAATAAATTACATACAGTGATCTGTAGGATCTGCTTCCTTCTTTAGAATTCATCCTTGTAAGAAAATAAATCTAAATATGATTAAATTACACATCAGCATTCATGAAGAGCATGGGATTGAATGGAACTTTTTTATCTGCAACGCTCTGTTTTCCCTGAGGACAGCAGTGAGCAGGCCAGACTGTCAGAATTTAAACTGCCAGGCCACAAATAATCAATAAAAGGTAGTTAAAGTCAGGTTTGTCTGTCTGTCTTCTTCCCCTGAACCTCAGCTTCATCTTCTGGCTTTGCTCAAGTTTCTCTAGACAGAGTCAGAAGGGAGGAACACGGGATTTTTCAGGAACTAGTTTGAAATACACTTCTGTGGGAGTTGATCACGTAACTCTGGATTGGTCACAGATGACTAACTGGTCTTTACTTGTATTTTATTCTTGAGTTGCCCAGTTCTCCTTTCATCTCTTACCATTTCAGTTTTGTGGTGTCTGTAGAAATGTTCCTGTGGTCAAGTTTGTTTTTTTTTAGTTCCTTCTTTATCTTTTTTAGTTCCTTCATCTCACGTAAAATAGGCAGCCCAAGCCCACAGGCACTTCTACTACCCCAAAGCTTCAAATTAAACTGATTAATGATAGAAGAACATTTGGGCCAATGGTAATAATTCTGGTGTCAGTAGGTGCAGCTCAGCTGGATTCTCTCTGTCAGTATTTTGTGGGAATTGCAGTATGGAATGGAATTCCCTTTCCACAGGAATTTCAACATTAATATTGAGGAATACTTCCAAATACGTACAGCAGTGAGCCCACTTGATGGTAGTGCTCACCATGACTCTTTTTATCCTGACTACAGATAAATCTGAGCTTTACTGACTTTATTTGACTGATTTTGGAGATCACCTTTCAACTCTGATGCCTTGAGCACAATCCTCAAGCATTCATACTTTGATGTGTCCTTAGCATGTAGCTTACATTTCAGCACAAAGCCAAACTGTAGCAAAAGATGCCTGCAAAATACCAACATCTGCTTTTCAAAGACATGCAAGCACTGTGGTTTCTGGCTGACACAACATGCCCAGAGACCAGAACCTGCAGTGGTGAAAGGCTTTGTGAGTCAGTCATCCTGCACAAGGCAGGAATTGATCCCCACAGAGCTGCTTTTGGGCAGAAATCAACCTCTGGGGCTGAGACACCACCTGTAGGGGTTTGTGCCCCACTTCAGGGTGTGTCCTTGCTGAGGGACCTTGCAGTGCCACAGCACAGGGCTCCCTGAAAACCTTTCTGCCCTTCTCATCAATCACAGGGGTTTCCAAGGCTCCTGCTGACATCCAGAGGCTCTTGGTTCTGCTCTGGGTGTGTGTGCTTCCACATCTCTCTCTCTGCACTGAGAGGTTGCTTCTTGAAAAGAAACTCCCTCACATGGTTCAGCATGCCAAGGTCAGTTTTCCACCCTCAACAGCACAACTGTAGCTGCATTTCCAGCTGAATAGTGGAAACAGGGACCTAAAATTTCCATGGAAATATTACAATTTAACAGTACTTAAAGTAATTGAACAGCTGTCATTTTTCATTAACCATAATTGATGGGCAGGTGAAGAATTTTTGGTTTAGCTGTGTTATAAATGCATGATAGGATATGAAGATGATGCAGAAAAAAAAAGTAGATGAGTTATGGAAACAGAATCTGTGATTGTGCAGCGTCAGTGCCTCTTTGTAATGGATGTTCCTGATTTAGTGAAAGGTTTCCTCCTGCCCTGGTTATGCACAGTTCTCCCAGACTTCAGAACCAAAATGGCAGATGGCTTTTAGCCCACCTAAAATATTCTGGTTAATAA
This sequence comes from Thryothorus ludovicianus, assembly GCA_013397245.1. Classification (NCBI taxonomy): domain Eukaryota; kingdom Metazoa; phylum Chordata; class Aves; order Passeriformes; family Certhiidae; genus Thryothorus; species Thryothorus ludovicianus. Next base: position 334,105 of record VZTB01013648.1, on the reverse strand, counting down.
TGTTCTCATCCACAAAAGCATAACAAAAAACTTCTTCAGTTACAGCCATGACAGAGGAGAAATACCCACAACTGGCTTTATCAATAACCATTGTTGCACACAGTTCCAGCAGCAAGTGGAGGCATTGTTGGTGGCATAGAAACCCTTTTTGTGAGAACCCATTGCAGGGTGGCACTGTCTCGGTACAGTGCTCCTCTCAAGAGCACAAGACAGTTCTCTGATTACATGATGGAGAGGGCAAAAGAAAAACAACAGCTGTCTGCAGCCTGCCTGCCTGCCTTAGATTCACCACAACTCACTGGTAGGGTGGAGGAAAAGCTCCATAAAAAATGCAAGAAGTTAGAAATTTCTGTTGTTTGTGAGTGCTGTTGGAGATGTCTGACTCGCTCTCGGAGGTGTTATTACATTCAATGTTTCACAGAAAATGCTTCCTGCTGAATTGCTCTGAAGGTTCGTGTTCCTTTCTCAAACTTCAAACACAACTTCAAATATTCCCAAGCACATGAGCCATAAGGTTCTTGTCTTTGTGTGTGTATTTAACAATATTCCAGTCATTTATTGTTCTTAGGAGCTTCAATGGGTTATCTAACCAACAATTATGGCTTGTTATCTGTGTCATCCCAATTTGTTCCCCATTTCTCTACTCACACATCTCCCAGGGGCACTCACTGTTGCAAGGAAGATGTTCTGAGGTACATTGTAGCTGGTGAGGATCAAAAACTGGGCTTTGGGAGGCTCGGGGTGGAGAAGACATCTGTGACATTTATCTGTGCATCCACAGGCACAGGGCCTGGGGCGCTGGCTGCAGGGACAGGGTCACTATAAATAGGGGACAGGAAGGAAGAGGTCACTGGCCTCCAGGGCACGGCCAGCACTGCCCGCAGGATCGGGGCTGTGCACGGACACTGACAGCTCCCAGCTCACGGGATGGGGTACTGGGACATCCTAAAGACATTGGATTAATGACTGTCATCCACAGGAGACTGTTCTACAGGCCCCCTGCATGTGTGCCTTGGCGTGGACATACCAGTAACTGCATGAAAATTACAAAACCAAGCAATGAAACTCATGGAACAAGACATTAAAATGGTGTCTGGAATTGAAGAGGTGGGAAGATCTGGCAGAAGAAGGGCAGGAGAGGCCTGGCCGAGCAGGGACTCGAGGAACACGCGGGTGACCGAGGGGCTGGGCTGGTCCTGGGGCCAGGGGGCACGGGGGGGTACCAGCATCGTGTCCGGCCTCACCGCTGCGGGGTACCCGTGCCAAGGGTAAACTGTGCCCAGGTACCTGTGCCGGGGGTACCCGTGCTCAGGTGAGCCGTGCCCGTGTCCCCGTGCCCGTGTCCCGGTGCCCGTGTCCCCGCGGTCCCGCAGCCGCGCCCAGGGAGGCGGGCGGCGGGGCGGAGGCCGGGGAGCTCCGGGTCCCGCCCCTGGGGCTGCCCGGCTCTGCCCGGCCCGGCCCTGCCCGGCCCCGCAGCTGCCTCTGCCCGCGATTGCCAGCACCAGGTAGGGCCGGGAGCGGCTGCCGGGGCTTTCCCCGGCTCCTGGCCGGGCGGAGGGAACGGGGACTCGGAGGGACGGAGGGGAGGGGGCCGCGGTGCCGGGTCCTATCCCCGGTCCTGTCCCGGGGCGTTTCTTCGGCATCTGCGAGGCTCTGCCAGGCTATGCCGGGCTCCGCGGGAGCGCTGCCGCCCTGGAGCAGCTCCCGTCCCGCCGGGCCGGGGGGCGGAGGAGCCCCCCGCAAGCTCGGTGCGCCTGTGAATGCCGGAGCAAGCGGTGCGAGTGGTGACGGGAACAGTGGGGGCTTGTTTGTTTTGTTCTTTGCCTGGGGGAAGAATGTTTGAAAGCTCTGTTTGAATAGACATTCAAAAAATGTAGACACTGAACACATATTTAAAATGTTTCCTAGGAAGAGTGTTAAAAAAAAAGTTATGGGGATGACTTGTTTCAAGGAGGCCTCATTAGTAAGTAGATCCCTCTTGGAATAAAACTGCTTTGAATGTTATTTGCTCTTGGATGTAAAAAATCCGACTTTGCTAACAAGGATGATACTAGCATTATTTCCCCTTAAGTCTCTTATTTTTCTTACTGATCGTTACAATTTCCATTCTCCACTACCAACTCTGCATGATGCAAGTTTATCGGCAAAGAAAAAAAAAAAAAAAATTCCTTTATTTCCTTTGTGGGAGTAGAGCATGGCTCAGCTCCGGGTGTTCTGCTCTGGAGTCAGAGGGGGTGGGGGTTCCTTCAATGCCTCTCCTCCTCTGGGTTTCTCAAACTGTTTTACAGAGCACCTTGTAACATCCATCTGGAAAAATGAAGCGAAACCTGAGTACTGAGGAATGGGTCTCTCACAGGCTATTGCAACTGGTTTCTCTTGGCCACGAGACAGTTCATTCCATAGTTTCCACCACGGAGAGGTGGGAGATGGACGCTTAGCCTGTGCAGGAGCAGAGGGAAGCAGAAGTCAGCCCCGTTTAACATCTGCTCCGTGGGATGGGTGCTGCTGGCATCGCCTCCCTGCCCTCCCCACTGCCTGGGCTGGCTGTGCTTTCCTGCTCTGCTTGAACTCTGTCCGTCTCCAGGGGGAATAATGGGAATGCTGGCCCGTGCTCGGGCACCAGCCTGGGCTGTCAGTGTTCATCTGTACCATCACCAGGCTTGCTGGAGTGCTGGGAAGTCCAGCTCCATGGATTTCACTGGAATTCAGCATGAAGACAGGGTGGGAATTTCAGTTACGCCTCGTTAGTGACATGAGTGGATGGTGAGCATCTGAAATGTTACATGTTTGAAGACAGGGAGAGATTTTCCAGGGGTTGTTTGAGAGTTTAGCTGAGTTTTAGTGAGAGCTGAGTACCTGCAGTGTCCCAAGGGGAATGACTCTGGCTCTTGGTAGAGTGGAGGCCTTCTCTGGCTGGATGAAATTCCAGTGCCATGGGGAAAACAGTGGGGAAATTGAACCAGCCATCAATCTTTGGCTGCTTCTGAATGTCAGAAGGGTGACAAAGCAGAAATGCTACTGCTGCTGCTAGTTTGACTTGGATTTTACAGGCACAAATCCAACACGTTGTGAATTTGCTCCTTTCATCACCAAAGCAGGGATGGGAGCACTCTGCAATCATGGCTCTGATAATGTTACCAGGAGATTGCTGCCAGCTCTGGCTAAAAGGCTGCCTAATGTGTTCCAGTGCAGGGCTGGTTTTGGACTGATTTATGGAATTTGGGGAGTGCTGCAGCCACGTCCAGCATTGCTGGTGTGGGGAGCAGTGCCACTGAGCCTCTGTCAGGGAAGGGGTTGGGACTTTCCTCTGGGACAAGGAGCAGCAGGTTCAGCTGCTGACCCACACTGAGCCAGTGCTTTCCCCCATCCCATATTCAGACAAAATAACTTTTTGTTGTAGCTTGAGTGTTTTACAGAATTCCGGTGGGAACCAAACCATCTTAAAAATAGCCCTGTGACGTGTTTAGTGCTCAGGATTTATATCTGCTTTCAGCTCACTTACAAATACAAGCTTTCCATTTTAATCCCGGTCTCAGACATTAGTGTTGCTGCTGAGTGGTGTGTATGGGAAAGAGGATTTTGGACAGAAATATGCAGCTTCACAAAACAGCTATTTCCCTGTGTTACTTTGGAACCAGGAGACCTAAAGAAACTGGTTTTGTTCTTTAAGCTGAGGTGATCAAGTGTTGCAGTAAAGCAGAACATGGTTAAACACAGATATGAAGTAGCTTGGGTACAATAACTCCTGCTAGAGAAAAGCAGCTGCTCTTGTTTTCTGTTCCCTTCCACAGCACTCGGGAATTATCATGTGAATAATCAAGTTCTGAGCGTGTCTCTGCCTCTGCTTGATTATTATCAAATGTTTTTCCTGAAAAGGCCGAAGATTCTGATATGGACAGTTTGTCTGTAACAAGCTGTGTATTATTTCTGTTGGTTAGTCTGGTTCTCTGGACCAGGTATTTGATATCCCTTCTAACAATTTCAGCTGAAAAGAGAATTGTATATATTGATATTTCATATGTTTACTTCTAATCTCTTTTGGATCTTTTTAAACTCAAGACTCAAAAGATGCCTTGTGCAGTGGCTTTCAGAGGTTTTGCATTAGGAAGAAAACCTCAAGTTATCTTTTTTTTTGAAGCTTTTGTGCAACTCTTTGTATACCTCTGTCACTTCATTTGTTCTGCTTCTCGCAGCATTAGTTCAAGTGTGTGTCTTTTCAGTCTCCTAATCATTAATTAATCACTTCAGACACTAAGAAGCCTAAGGGAATCGGAAAGAAATGCTCTGGATGATTAATTCTTTTCCCATAAAAGCACTAAACTTGCTGGAGCTCTCAGCTCTGAGCCATGCTGGAACTATTTTTCCTGTGTCAGCCACAACTCCCTAGGTGGGGATAGTGCACAGCTATTGAGCTGGAAGCTGGAGTTTGGCAGTTTGGGAAGTGTTTTTCTGCAGGAGGCTCCACGAAGCAGCGGGAGCAGGGAATGCGGCCGGAGACAGCCCCGGGGCACGGCAGAGCTGCCGCGCTGGCTCAGCACTGGCTCACAGCACATGTTTGCACCGAGATGGGAACGGAAAAGTGCTCAGGCAGTTCCCCTCAGGCCTGTCCTTGTGGCTTTGGCAGTCGGGAAGTGTCTTGATCAGGGATTTCTGACTTAGTTCGGGTGTTTTAAGTGAGGAGGAGGAAGGTGAATGGACCGCTGGTGGGAGTGTCTGAGCACCAGGCCTGGATTTCAGAGATTTTGCCTCTGCCTCATCTCTGCTTCCCAGCAAGTCCCAGGCATTGGCAGATTTTCAATATTTACACTGTATCCTACACCCTGATAGCAAGTGGCAATGGCCAGAGCAGATTCATCACGGCTCTTATCAGCTGTCAGCCGCTGCTGGGTGCCTGTGTTTGCCCTGCAGCAGGGTGTTCTACCCTCGGCATCCAGCCAGGCTGCTCAGTGTGCCCGTGGCACCGGGAAATGCCAGGAAATGTCGGGAATGCTGCCCTGCACAGCAAGGCCCGGCTGTGCCCATCAGCATGTGCACCCTGCCGGGCCAGGGGTGCTCCAGGGCACTGACACGGAGCTGCCTGTCAATGTGGCACTGATAAATCCCATCAGAGATGAAATCGGGTCAGACAGTGTCCACTGAATGTCAGCCCAGTACTGCACACCTGCTCAGGGGAGGAAAGTGTGGTCAGAGAAGTCAGGAAAGGCAGCAGCAGCCTGTGTCAGCAGGATGCCCAGGTATTTATCTCTGATTATCCACTGATGATGCATTTGCCAGGTTAAATAGAGCTGTGGCACAGTGGAGTTAAACAGAGCTCTGGGGTGCTTTGCAGTGCTGGGCTGGCTGGAAATGCCAGCTTGGGATGGCCTTGCTGGATCCGGGGCCCTCAGGGAGCCTGGTGGTGCCGCTGGCATGGGAGTGGCTGGTTTGGTTGGTGTCCTGGGAATCTCACACTGCCCTCTGGAGAATAACCTTTATTGCATTGAGTTTCCCCAGCTTTGGGACTCGGTGAGTGGCTGCATTCTCAGTCAGGATATTCCAGGTTGTCAGGTTTTTGTGATCAATGTTTGGGATGTGATGGTGTCTGGATGGAAAGATTAGATGGTATATACTCTGAAGATTTATATTTTTTTCCCTTTTGTCTGTTTCAAAGTGTTCTTTTCTGACTATAGACTGTGGTTTTGGTCTTTCCTTTTCTCTTTTTTTGTTCCTCATTCGCGTTCCACGGAGAACCTGGAGAGCTGGAACCGATCTGAGGTCCCAGCACAACTGGAGTGGGAGAAACAACAGTTTGTCTGTATTAGGGCAGTCAGGCAGTGGGACACTGTCCAAACCCAAAGTTTAGACTTATGTTATTTACTCACTGTTACCATACGCAGTAAAAGTACAGCCACAATTCAAAACAGCATCTTTAAAACACTGGAGGAAATGAATCATCCCGAGGTCTCTCAAGATGGACGGAGGCTGCTCAGCGAGCGCTGCCACTGTGAGGACTTTCCCTTCTTTCGAGCTGTCTGCTCTGGCAATCCTGGCGGCTCCTCCACCGCAGAGCCTGACTCCTGCTTGAGATGAAATCAATCGACACCCTCTCCTGTTAACCGCGCAGCTCGGAGGAGCAAGGGATGATTTTGGCGTGTGTGTTTCCAGCATGGCCCTCTTGTGGCTGTGCCCGGCGGGATGGGAGCTCCGGGCATTCCTGCTGCTCCCACGGCTCGTGTTGGCTGCTTCTGGAGCTGGGAGCTGCCTGCGTGAGAAGCTCTGAATCTTCAGCCTCTGTCATTAGCACCCTGGCCACACCTGTCTGGTCAGGAGAGCCGGGACAAAATGGAGAGAGCAACTCTGATAACTCCACAGTGATTTACCTGGAAGCTGGTGTTAGTGAAGGAATGGGGAAATGGGGGAGTCCTGTCTCTCCCTGGGGAAGAGGGTGGTGGAGATGTGCAGAAGCTGCCAGCACTTGGGTGTGCTGGGGCAGGACTGGAGGAACCTTTCAGTCACAGGTCTGTGACTGTTCCCTGCCAGGAGATGAGCACAGAAACCTGGAACCCCCAGCCTCAGGTTCTGCTGATCCTTGTCTGATCTAGAAAGAGCACCTTTGTTTTAATATCTATGAGGTGAACCCATTTTTGTTAATGCTGAGTTGCTTCATGTGGAGGTTTTGGAAGTGGAAAGTTGAATTCTGTGTGGAGCTGATATGGAAGGCAGGAACTGATGGACTCTCACTGGTTCCGTGGTGACACCAGACCTGCTGTGCCCTGTCACTGTGGCATCAGCAAAATTAATTTCTGTGCTTTTTACTCACTTGTGCTGAGCCCTGACATCTGCCTGTACCTCTCCTGCCCTTGTCCCACGTGTAGCAAGGACTCCTACGTCCTTTCACCCCCTTCCCTGGGCCTGCTGCTGCACGAGGAGTGCAAGGCCACCCCTATGTTTCCCTTTTGGACTTGTTTTAGGCCATCTCTCCTGCTTTCCAGCCTTCCTCTGGCAATAATGTGTTGTTCTGTTCCTCTTTGGGTTATGGATCACAGATTGAACGACTTCTGTGCTGCAGAGGAATGTATCAGCTTGTTCTCTGGGGAAGAAGAGTTTGCATAAAGTTGCAGATGATTTCCCCTCTTCCCCTGAACAGGCAGGACGTGGAGACTGGAGGAAGAACATCTGTGTCATCTCCCTGACCACAGGCATGTCTTCACTGCCTCCCTCAATGTGCTCTGGCTGTCACCAGCAGCTCTCTCTCTGGGACAGAATTTGGGGAGGTAGTCATATTTTAATGTGCTGGTTTATGTCTTGTGTGTTATGTAAGCACTCCTTAAATATTTTTTCAGCACTGAACAATGATTTGTGTTGGAGTTTAACTCGGGATTTATTTTTGCTCCCCAGTGAATGAAAGTGGTCGGTGGTTTCCACTGATCCAGCCTTCCCTGTGCTGCGTGTGTTTATGTGCATGATTCAGCTCTCACTTATGCTCAAGGCAGGGCTCTGAACCATCTGATTGTATCAGCAGATTTTCCCTGGGTGTGTTTCAGATGGCAGATCTGTCTAATCTCCAAAGCTTTCTCCTGTGGAAGTAATATTCTCCCCAATTAACACCACTGCAACTGAGAGGAAACTCAGGTTTTTGTGTTGAAGTTTTCTGCCTGGGTGCAGGGGGCTGGAAGCTCTGTGTTTACTAAGTGGGCTGTATTCAAAAGGTGCAGAGCCCAGAATAGAGCTGATGTGACTCATAGTGCAAACAAACAGCTGGAAAAAGTGAACAATACTCAAATCTTCTGGGCCTTCTAACTTGCTCAAGTGGTTTAGTAGGAATCTTAACAAATGCAAAAACCTACTTGCCAGTTGCACAGCTAATGCTGGACTTCGTGTCCTGGACTCTTGATCTGAGTTAGGCAACTCAGTTTGAATTATTTTGGATTTGTGGCTTTTCTGTTAAGATGTAGCTGCAGGGAATGCCATTAACTGTGCTGCTGCTCACACAGGAAGCTGAAATAGTTTATGGAGTCATCATGGCTGGGGGAGGAGGAGGTCCTGCCCATGCCAGTTTTTTCTTATCCCAAATAAACCTTTGTTTACTGACTTCTTCAAGGGATGGAAATAAAGGGGTTGGATTCAGTTTTGTGTATATATGAATTTAGGGATATCTGGAGACTGAAAACTGAGCTAATCCATCATTTAAGATACTTTTCAAAGCCTATCCCCTTGGTAACAAAGCTAAAGTCTTGCCAGAGTTATTTTCAGTGGTTTACTGAAGAATTATTGATATTCTATATTGGTTTGGCAGGGAAGCCAAAGGAATAAACAAATATTTCCATTTTCAGGGTGTGCTGTCATTGCTGTGGATCCTGTGCTGAGCTTTCTCCATGTTCAGCAGCATCATGTCCTGAGATTTGGATTGTCAGAGCTCAGGTGATCCTGTGCTGTTCACTCTCACAAGCTTTGTAAATTCATTAGAATTTTTGTGGGGCAGCAACAGGTCAGAGAATAAACAAATGGCTACATGGGTAGTCAGACAGTGTGCATTGTGTTCAAAGTGCATGAAGGGCTGAACCTGAAGCAAGCAAATAACTTTATTGGGATTTTTTTTGTATGATCTCTTCAGCATCACTATTTTAGACCTGGGCAATGCAGCCCTTGCTCTGGGGTGTTACTGTGGCAAGCACAACCTGTAGTTTTCCTCAGATTGATCATGCCAGGAGGATTATACCCCTTTGCCTCTTGCAAAACAAGGATTTAGGGTTTTCCTGTTGTTGCAGCAGAAATACAGCGTGATTTACCTCTTCTGGTACTTGGTATAGGAGATCTGGAATACTGTGAGATAAGGGTGGCTTTCTTTTTTGAGGGCATATATATTTATTTATTTGGAGCAGTTCATATGCTCCAGGCAATGTTTGGCAAATAAATAAAAGGAAAGAGGGAGTTAGTTGGGTCTAAATGCAAATGTTTGCCCCTGAGGTACAACAAGGATTGGTGCACAAGGGGCATTTTTGCAGCATGACTGCAGTGTGGATACAGACTGTACTCAGATTTACTGTTCTCCTCATATTTAAGAAACTCAGTCTGTGTTTCTGCAAGTTATTTTGATGTTCTGCAAGTGTCATCCATTGAAATCAAAAATACAGCCTTTGCCATGTAGAAAGGCAGGAACAGGTCCAGCAGTGAGCAGCAGGTGGTTTGGATGCTCTGTGGTGAGGTGTTGTGTTGGCTGCAGCCCTTCCTGTGAGAGTTTTGTTTATGCAGCAAATTTAGACAAATTATCTGAACCCATCACGAGTCAACGCCGAAGCTGCAAATGAGCACAACCACATGGGGATGTGAGCTACCCTTGTTTCTGTCTCATTTAATTCAGCCAGGCTTTCCTGAGCAGCTCTGTGCAGGTAAGTCCTGACTATATTTGTGGGTATATTCAGGTGTGAATTGCCACAAATTATTACAAGTTAACTGGGCCTCACAAAAATCGTTATGCTCATTTTTCTCTTGTTAGTGGCCAGCTACTGAATGAAATAAAGATTTTTCTTTCTTTCCCTGCTGTGAGGGTGATGATATTATCTTGTAGAAAGTTACTTTAGCTATATCATTGAGCTTTAGGTGGTGGTAGGGGTGAGGATGTGAGACTGTATTTGATGTGGAGGAACCGACATCAATTATTCTGTGATAGACTTTGCAGTGTGATGAGGTAGAGTAAGAGATTCCGGGCTCAGTGTCCACAGGTTCTTCCTGAAGGGAACAGGACATTCCTGTCAGTATGGCTGTGCTGGGCAGTGCAGAACGGGGCAGCTCCTTGGCAGAAATTCAGAGGAGAGTGAGGACAAACAGCCAAAGTGCTGCTGGTGTCAGTCTGTGAGGGCAGAGGTGACTGTGACAGATGAGGGGGAGGCATGACAGCATGAGTGACGGAGCAGAAATGAAGAATTTAGGGAGGGAGCTGTTTGTACAAGCTGCAGGAAAGGTGCTTGGGGTTGGATACCAGGACAGAGTCCCGGATGGGAGGCTCTGGAAGCTGCAGCAGCAGCCGGGGCTTGCACAGCACCGCGCCGGGAGGATGCACAGCAGGGTCAGGATTGCTGAGCTCAGGGACTCGGGGCCTCTCTGCCTTTTCTGGCCTTCCCCCTGAAGCAAACAGCTTCAAACCTCCAGGAGATCATTCCACTCTTCCCTGGAGCAGCAGCTCCAGGCTGCCGTTGGTCTGGGGGCCAGACACAGACTTTGATCAGTGTGCGCCGAGTGTCGCCTTTCCTGTTGGGCGCCCAGGAGCAAATCCCTGGGATTGTTCCTGCAGGCCAGACTCCATCCCAGGGCATTCCTGGGCTGGCCTGTCCTGCTGCTGTGACTGCACATCTGGAGACCATAATGAACTTGTTGTCTTCCAATGGTTGCTCAAATCACTGGACTAATTTTCCTAAGTTTTTGTTTCCATCACTATACAGCCAAGTGCCATTTAGCTGATCCATCTGCGCTGAAATCCTGTATTCCAAGCCCTTTCCTTGTTTTCCTTAAACAACTTTCCTTTGCATAAGACCTTGGCTGTGCATAGCTGGGACCAAGCTGGACACTTTTATTAACAGCAGCTTGAAAAGTGCCTGTTTTCCATGTCTCCATCAGGACCCCCTTTTCAGTCGGGCCCTGGTGAGCTCAGCTGGCAAGTGCCCTCAGAGCAATGTCCAGAGCAAACATTTCTGGGGCTTGATTTAACAATGCAGCACTTGCTGCCAGCAGTGATAACCCAAACCAGCTGTTGGGATAGATTTACACCTATTCCCTCCAGGAATGGCTCAGATTAATTAATTTTATGAAAGAACACTATAATATACCATTTATGCACCGTAGCCCTCTTTCCATCTTTTGCCTGTATTTACATATTGCAGCTCATTGGCAATGCAAGCTTGGACTTACAAAATGCCAAATTAATTAGAGGACTGAATAAACGGTTTTTAAAAAATATTGTGTCTGCATATATCTACAGATTACAATATCCTACATTGGGATGTTAACAAAGAAGATTTTCCTGGGTCTTTGTGCCTTCAGTCTGTGAGGTTTGCTCAGGTGTGGCACTATAAAGGTATTTAATTTAGTAATAAAATGTTCAGAGTATTTTTCCATTTGGAAAGGACCCATCTCTTTCTAATGTTATGCAACCCAGTCATTTTGGTTTGGGTTTGCTACAGCTGCCAAAACCTTTCACAGCTGCCTTCCTTGGAGTCAAGGTTCCAAAATGTTTTTCACTGAGGCTTAGACCTCTGACACCCTGAACTTCCTTCACAGAGAACAGAAATACCAGCAGGACTAGCACATTGTTTTCATTGTCTGTTTCAGTTTGAGACTTTCCAGTGAAATTTTCAAAGGTACATTGCCAAGGTGACATTTCAAATTAAGCTTGGACAAGAGAGCAGAGGGTTCTTGGGAGAGAGGGAAAGAAAATATCCTCATGGAGAGTGGAGAAAGCACAAAGCAGGGTCTGCTCTTTTCTTCACGGAAATTTTATTGTGGAGTTGTATGGATGGGGAGTTTGGCCCCTTATTTAAGAATCTTTTGAGAGACTCTGGCCGTGGGAAGCTCAGCCTGTCAGGAATTCTCCCTTGGGTGTGTTGAGAGCAAAAGTGCCCAGCAGCACAACTCCACATTGTGTGGCTGCTCTGTTCCTGAGGGCCACAGGGAAAGGTTCCTGCACTGTCCACTCGCTGCAAACACTTGGAAAATGTCATGGGTGGACTTGCTGCAGTGTGAGATGCTTGGAAGAATAATCTCTTTATTAGTGGCAGATTGTTGGGGTGCTACAATCGGCCCTGTTGTAATTCCTTTGGGCTGAGCAGGTTTGATGGCTGTTGTGCTCCTGTCACAGGGTGTTGCTACACCCTCAGAAATACGTGGTTATGAAATTATTGAATTACTGAATGAGCTTTTGTTCTGTCACCTACCAGCCTCTGAATGCTCTGTTGTGAGCCCGGGAGCTGAAATCCAGCATCCCCAAACCCCCCCGAGCTTTCCTGACAGTGGCCAGTGTGGAGTTCACTGAGGTGCAAAGCACGGGCTGAGCTCTGCTCCTCTCACAAGCTCAGGAGCTGCGGGTGCATTCCCCCATCCTCGGGTTGAATCCTTCCCCAAAGTCTCTTTCCCTGCCAGCTGGAGCTGCCGTTCCTCTGCATCTCCTCAACTTTCCAGCTCTCAGCTGACAAAACTCCGCTGCTGCTGTGTCTCGATTCCTCCCCGTCAGGGGACGTTTGGCCCGTGTGACCCTGCGCTGTCGGTAATGGATCGCACATTGTGTGCAGCGAGTGCCTGCTGGGCTCCGGGCTCTGGGAGGGCCGGAGGAGCCTTTGGGATTCCAGCAGGATTGTTTGCACAAACGCGTTACGCCCCTGTGCTGCCGAGGGGGTGGGTGTGTTTGGCCCCGATAAAAGATCGGCCTCTGCCCTTCATCTTCCCCAGCAGCCAGAGGAGCAGGGAGCTGGGACTCCCCACAGCTCTGCAGGAGAAGGGAGAAGCCCATTTGCTCCTAGAAATGGGCAGAAAGGACTTCAATTATCTTTTCCTCACCATTTTCTGCACAATGGCTCTGAAGCTGAGCTGTGTCAGCTCCGTGTCTGTGGCAGGGCTTGGATATGCTGTTACAGCAGCTCTTGTGCTTTCAGCTGTGGTAAGTGATGGACATCACAAACACTGAAAAACTTCTGGTTCCAGCTACTCACAGGAGTCCCTCTCCTTTAACTTTTTGTCAGGGATTTGTCCAGTTTTTAGTGGGAATTTGGGAGGATTCAGGCTGACTGGAATTGTGATGATAAATTTCATTCTTTCCCATCTTTGATATCTCATTTCAGCTTAGGAATCACTTTGATACCTAACTTGCTATTTTTCTTTCTAGTTTGCAACATTCTTTATTTCTGCCTTGAAAACTGAGCATATTTTACTTTTGTCCACAAGCTGCTGTGAACCACCTTCATTGTCAAATGAAATTGAATGCTTCTAATGTAATATTGTAATGTTTTCTTCCCTGTTATCTGATAGCTCTCAAAAGCATGATGTGATCGATGGACAGACTTCACTGCCAATACACCAGAAGTGTTTTATTTCCTTACAGAATAACCAAAGTGAATTCTTTTATAAGAGAGGAAAGTGTTCATTATGTTTGTTTTAAAAAAAAGGATATTGCACCCTGTTGATATATTGCATAAGTATGGCAATAAACATATTAAACCAAAATTGCAATGTCCTTAGGACAGGATGTTGTGTAAATTAATGTAATTCCTACCAGGGAGCAGTTAAAGTAACAGGTCAGAACAGAATAGCTTTAAGAAACCTGTTAATTACCTAAATATTCAATTATATTCACAGAATTTTCCATTTGGTTTTAGAAAACCTGTAAATCATGTTCATGCAGGATGTGCAATATGTGGAGTTAAAAGGGATTTCTTTCCACCAGCCTCAATGTCAAGCTTCACTTATGTGCCATACTGAAAAATTATAAATTAGTAAGGAAAATACAGAGATTAAAATCCAGAGAGAGACACAATAGACTCTAGAAGAGAATAAGCCAGGAATAAACCAAGGAGTAGAGGTGATTTGAAGTGAAAATTAACACTGATCAATGGAGAGGGATTCTTTCCACACACATTTTACCCCCTTCAAAACTCAGTGCACGAGAAAAAAAGGAAACTTTCCACTCTAAGAGATGAGAAGCAATTTAATTTAAACACTTCCTTGTGTGCTGCACACTGAACAGCATCCTCTGTCTCACCCCCAGCCCGTCAGCATGGTGGAACACGCGGAGTTTTTGAAGGCTGGGAAGGAACCCGGCCTTCAGATCTGGAGGGTCGAGAAATTTGATTTGGTGCCAGTGCCAAAAAACCTGTACGGAGACTTCTTCACTGGAGATTCCTACCTGGTGCTGAACACCATCAAGCAGCGCAGCGGGAACCTCCAGTACGACCTGCACTTCTGGTTGGGTGAGTGCTGGGAGTGTCCCTGCAGAGCCCTGAGCCTCTCTGCTCCAACCACGCCACTAAACGTTACCCAAGGAAATAAAAAGCACAGTGGGAATGCAGTTCAGGGTGTAAAGAGCCCTGCTCGTGTCGAGTATTTGTGTGGATTCTGCAAATCAGAGTCACCTCTGATCCTAAAGCCAGCTTGTCCTGGGCAGTAGGACAGGTAAGTCCCTGTTCTGCAGAGCTCCACAGGAAAGACCTCAGGTGGAAGGTCTGGCTGAAATCCTTTCTGCCTGAAAGGAGGGAGGTCAGGTGTGTTCCTCCTGATCAGGGAGTGGGATTTTTCCCTCTCCTAACTGCAGTCCATGTCACAGATACCCACAGCCTGCAAACCCCAGGCTCCTTGACAAATCACAGTTAAATCTGCTTTCTCCCCGTGTGTTTGCACAGTTGAATGCAGAGGCAGACCCTGCATCCCCTCCCAGTGTCTGTCTCCATGTTTCAGGTGATGAAAGCTCTCAGGATGAGCGTGGGGCTGCTGCCATCTTCACTGTGCAGATGGATGAGCACCTGCAGGGCAAGGCCGTGCAGCACCGCGAGGTGCAGGGCCACGAGTCCCCCACCTTCCTGGGCTACTTCAAATCTGGCATCAAATACAAGGTGGGTGACAACAGACCCGAGTCTGCAAGAAACAGCATCCTGCCCAATTCCTGGGAGAGGGAGAATTGCCCTTTTTCCAGTTGCTTAAAACCCACTCTCAGCCAGATGTTTTCAATGAGTTGGAACTACACAGGGTGGAGAACAGCAGATCCCAGTGGGAGAGATTTGGCTGAATTAATAATACACAAGGAAAGCCCCAGAAATTTTTAGGAATCAAGGTTTTGTTTTGCTTCAAGAGGCAGAGGAAAGAACAGTCCCAAAGCACCTGGAATGAATTTAAGAAGCAGCAAAGTTAGTGGGAAACGCCTACCCAGGGGATTTGATTTCTCCCCACTTGCATAACAGTTTGACCTTGCAGTCTCTGTGCTTAGCCCACCCTCCCAGCATGTGCAATGTTTTGGTGAAGGAGATGAACAGTAGTGGGAGTTACTCCTCCCTGCCATCACAATAAAGTGGGATAGAAGTGAAAACATGCAGTCAAAGCAGTTGTGTCTGTTAGCAATCCAAAGGCACAAGGAAAGTGATATCAGGTCACAAGCTTGCAAAGTGCTCACATTTCCTCAAGTCTGAGACTTTCCTGATCTTTCTGTTTTGTTTATTTCCCACTCACTTGTTGTTAGTTCCATTCATTTAAACTTGGATGTGCTTTTTTTGACAGTAACTGACAGGGGTGCTGTTGCCTGCATTGATAAATAATTCCCAGTGTCTATCAGCACAGAAAGTGAATCTCGAGTTTGGTATAGTTTCTAGTAGGCAGGACATGTTACACACATGGTAATACACCCTTCCCCTCAGTCCTGCTGTGAATCCTTGTTCCTGTGTTTGCTCCCAGGCTGGTGGTGTGGCTTCTGGCTTCAGGCACGTGGTTCCCAACGAGGTCACTGTGCAGAGGCTGCTGCAGGTCAAAGGCAGGCGGACAGTCCGGGCCACAGAGGTCCCTGTGAGCTGGGACAGCTTCAACACAGGGGACTGTTTCATCCTGGACCTGGGCAGTGTGAGTACCACGTCAAAGGCAGAATTCAAGGGGCAGGAAATGTCTGACACTTCACATGAGGTTTTTTGCCCCCACTCTGCTGAAACCATCTCAGTGCTGGGCATCCTGAAACGCTGACGTTGCTCAGTCCCAGCTGAGTCCTGTCTCATCTAGAGAGGTGTTGCCAGGCTCTGACACGACCTTCTCCTTCCCCCAGAACATCTTCCAATGGTGTGGCTCCAAGAGCAACCGGCAGGAGCGGCTGAAGGCCACGGTGCTGGCCAAGGGGATCCGGGACAACGAGCGCAACGGGCGCGCCAAGGTCTACGTGTCAGAGGAGGGATCCGAGCGCGAGGAAATGCTCCAGGTTATTCCCTCTGTCCTTCTGTCCTGCTGGACTGGGAAGTGTGGTGTGTGGAAGAGAGCTGGGGTGGGTGGTGTGTGTGGTATAAACGCACAGCTCAGTGCAGACCTGGTCCTCTGCCCCCCCGGGACATCAGAGGGAATTTACGGGATTGATCTGGAATTCTCTTCTATTCATTCTCTTGGCTGGAGCACCTGGGAAGGAAGATGCTCTTGGAGTGGCTGGTAATGATTTTTCTCTCCCTCACAGGTCCTGGGACCAAAGCCCAGTTTGCCAGAAGGAGTTTCTGATGAGACCAAAACCGACACAGCCAACAGGAAGCTGGCTAAGCTCTACAAGGTAATGAGGAACCCTGACATAACTCTGGGGAGAACGGAGTGATCTTTTTGAAATCAGATGGAGGTGCAATAGCAGAGAGGGGCTGAGCTGCTCTGAGTCCTACTCCCACCTCACTCTGCTTCTTAACAAGTTTTATGTACAAACCTGGGTTGCTTACACTGCATGTCCATGTACTTTCTGTTTGTCACCACTTACGACTGCAGTGAGACAGCTGGGACTTTCAGGAATTTTTGAGAGAAAGCTGGAGTGGGAAACAAATGAGGGGAAAAGGGAGTTTTCCTCTGTGCTCTCAGACATTGTGATAGGAAGGTGACAGGAAAGAACCAGAAGCAGTGAGCCTGAGAAGCAGGAGCTGCCCCTTTCCAACACCCAGATGAAGCCATGACTTGGAAGGTGCCATTTGCCATCAGCTGTGTGGGTGGAGAAGGGTGTCCAAGACTTTTTGGGAGGAATCTTCTCTAAGCAGCCTCTGATATCCATCTGCTAAGATGGTTTGTTATGTGGCACTTTATACATTAGTAGAGGAACTCATATTTTTAACCCCACTTGATGAAGGGAGGCTGTTCCCTGTTACCCTCCAGTCCCTGTGTGCAGTTGATTTGCTTTAGAAGATATTTCTTTTGCATTGAGGGTATTTCCCATTTTGGACCAATCTCTCTTTGCTCCCAGCAGTATTTGCTTTGCTAGAAATAGTTGAAATCTTCAGAGTAAGTGTTATGTTTTTGCCATACTGCTGCTGTGTCAGAGGTATCCTGTTTGAAAACAATAGTGCCTGCAGCAGCCAGTGCATTCAAATGGATTTCCCTTCCCCTCCCTGAGTTCTGAGCTGTGGCCACGGAGCAGGAGGGAGCAGAGGGTGCCTTATGTGACCTCTGTGCTGTGTTGTCACAGGTCTCCAATGGGGCTGGGAACATGGTGGTGTCCCTGGTGGCAGATGAGAACCCCTTCTCCCAGGCAGCCCTGAGTACAGATGACTGCTTCATCCTGGACCACGGCACAGATGGAAAGATCTTTGTTTGGAAAGGTACCTGAGAGAAGCAGGGATAAAAGAATTAATATAAATTAAGGCAGTTGTTCTCTCTCAGCCATCACAACAGGCACGAAAGAGATCCACCTGTGGTCATTTGTTATTTGACATTATTTATCTGGAAGGCTGGGCCCTTCTACTTTGGCACAAAGTACCTGGGACAGTTTATTCTCTGGGTGAAAGAACCTGACCCCCTTCCTCTCTATTTTCATTAAAGGCAAAGGTGCCAACTCTGAAGAGAAGAAGGCAGCACTGAAAACAGCCTCAGAGTTCATTGACAAGATGGGTTATCCCAAACACACCCAGGTGAGGACCTGTGGCAGCCCCAAGCAAGTTTCTTCCTCTCAGATACTCTTGTACCTTTGCCATGACCTCTTATAAGAGTGAAAAAGAGTAGATAAACCTGCTGTTCTTAGGGAGATGGTTCTAAAAGCTCACTCTTTTCAGATCCAAGTCCTCCCTGAGAGTGGTGAGACACCTTTGTTCAAGCAATTCTTCAAGAACTGGCGGGACAGGGAGCAGACAGAAGGGCTGGGGCTGCCTCACGTCTCTGGCCACATTGCCAAGATTGAGCAGGTCCCCTTCGACGCAGCCACCCTGCACAGCTCCAAGGCCATGGCTGCCCAGCACGGCATGGAGGATGATGGCTCTGGCAAGAAACAGGTCAGTAGTGCCACAATCCCTCTGGGTAGGATTCCAAGCTTTTCTTTGCTACTTCATGGCATGGCTGCAAGAACAGCAAAGCGAATGGAGGCCAGAGAGCCATCAACGCTGAGGTCTTGTAACTGCTGGGGAATTTCTGACACCAGAAATAGCAGCAGGGTCTTGAAAGTCCTGCAGAAAAGTGGGGCTGATTCTGATTCCACGATTTCCCACCACTGTGCTGGGATTTATTCCTCCTCTCCTTTGTTATTCTCCCTGTTGCCATCACATGTGTGAATGTCTTGGAGCACCCGAGTTCATGACTGAGCATAGAAGCAGGGGTGGAGTTGGGTTTGAAAGGGCTGGGGCTGTCCAGAAGCCCTCAGCCGAGGTTTGGCTGTTTAAAAACGCCAAGAAAAGCCTCGAAGGTGCGCTCGGGAGCAGCCGCTGGAGCGGACGGGAATTGTCCCGTCGGGTCCCGGCAGAGGGCGCGGCCGCACCGCCAGCTCCGGGATGCGGGATTTGGGGACAGCGCGGGCCGGCAGCGGGCTCCTTCTGCAGCGCCTCTGCTCCTCTCCCGCCAGATCTGGAGAATAGAGGGCTCCGAGAAGGTGCCCGTGGACCCCGCCACGTACGGGCAGTTCTACGGCGGGGACAGCTACATCATCCTGTACGATTACCAGCACGACGGGAAGCGGGGACAGATCATCTACACCTGGTACGGGACTCACCCCGGGGCAAGTCAGCGAACGCTGGGGCTGCGTGGGGCTGCGAGTCCACTGGGGAAATCGATCGCTGATGGATCCCGCTTTCAGAGGATCTTTGGGGGATAAAGTTTCACCCTGGATAACTCTCCCCTGCAAACAAAACAATACCAGAGCTCTGGGATGTTTCATTTGAAGTGGAACAATGGAGGGAATTCCTGTGTGAGCTTTTTTTTTTTTCCATTTTCTCCGCACTGGTTATTACTCCCTTCTTTGGAACAAGCTCTGCTTATCTAGGAAAGGTTCTTATCTCCCTGTACTCGCTGTACTACAATAGAGGATAAAGAATTTCTCCTTTGTGTTGAATGAAGTGCTGCAGATTCAGTAACACAGGGTTTCCTTACCTTCCCTTGATCTCTGTAAGGTGTGTGTGTGTGTGTGTGGGCAAAGGCTGAGAATAAAGCTGGGATTTGGCTTTGTTCTCCAGGCAGGGCGCCGACTCCACACAGGATGAGATTGCAACCTCTGCATTCCTCACAGTGCAGCTGGATGAGGAGCTGGGAGGCAGCCCCGTGCAGGTAAAGAGACCCAGAGGAAACCCCAACATGGGGGGAATAAAGAATATATATATTAAACACCTGGCCCAGCTGGGTACTCTGTGAATATTCCAGCTTGACTGAGGGTGGTAACAGCCATTTCTGGTTAGTTTTGTGCTCCTCAAAACTGATAACATGTTTCTTTTTCTTCAGAAACGAGTAGTGCAAGGCAAAGAGCCCCCTCACCTGATGAGCATGTTTGGTGGAAAGCCCTTGGTTGTTTACAAGGGTGGAACCTCGAGGGAGGGAGGCCAGACTGCACCTGCGGCAACGCGGCTGTTCCAGGTCCGCTCCAGCACCTCCGGAGCCACCAGAGCCGTGGAGGTACGTGCAGGGACAGTCAGCCCTGGTGTTGTGTGTACAGCCCACGATGGGAACGTGGGCCATTGAAGAGTTCAGCTCCCTCTGTGGAAGAGGAGCTTGGGCCAGAGCCCCACTGCTCTGAGAGAAAAGGCACACGAACACCTCTGTGCAACAACAAAGGGGAGGTTAAATCCTGGTGAGGAGAGGGCAGTGGATTATGGCCACAGGAGCTTCCCTTCCTTGTTGACACAGAGTTGATGTTACTGATTGATCTGTGCTGGCAGCAGGGACTGCTCTGCCATGGGCTCCCCAGTGAGCTCCTAAATCTCCTGCCATCACCACCAGGACTGGCACAATAGCCAGGAATTCCTGATGTAGGTCATGTGTACCTGTAATCACACACTGAAACAGTTATTTACTCTTCCCATGTGGAAAATATAACCCATCACTTGGATACAGGGAATGTACAACACATCTGACAGCCTTACACGCTCACATGGAAATCTTGTTTGTAGTTTATTTACCTGTAGGTTCTGGTTTGATTTTGAAGTAACAGGCTTGGTGTAGAGGATGGTTACATCTGACACCTGCAGTGTTCCTTCTTTTCAGCTGGATCCTACAGCCAGCCAGCTGAACTCCAACGATGCCTTTGTCCTGAAAACTCCCTCTGCTGCCTACCTGTGGGTTGGCCAAGGAGCCAGCAACGCTGAGAAATCAGGAGCACAGGAGCTGCTGAAGATACTGGGAGCTCGCCCAGTACAGGTTGCTGAGGGCAAAGAGCCAGGTGAGGGTGTCCCAGTGGAGTCTGCAATCATTTCTATGTAGCTGCACACCCTCAGCAATTCTTTCATGGATATTTTGTCTCCCAGAACAAGAAGATGTGGGCACGGGCAAGAGGGGTATTTTCATTTCATGTATATCTGCAGGCCATTGGGACTTTCTGACCCAGAGGAACGCTACAAATCCCACCCAAACCAAAACCCTGGTGTGTGAGTTCCATGAGCAGGAGAAGCATCAGCCTCCCTTTGTGTTTTCCAGACAATTTCTGGGCAGCCTTGGGTGGCAAAGCTCCGTACCGCACCTCGCCCCGCCTCAAGGACAAGAAGATGGACACTCACCCCCCGCGTCTCTTCGCGTGCTCCAACAAGAGCGGGCGCTTCACCGTGAGTGCCTGGGGGGATTCATTCAACATCCACCTCACAGGGCTGGGAAAAGCTCAGGCCCAGCTGCTCTGAGCCCCCCACCAGCAGTTACACCCGACCTATTCTTTGTGTGGTTTGTCCTGTACAGATGAAGTGATGCTTGAAGCCTGTGCTCATCTTAAGCCTCTGTTTTCCAGATTGAAGAAGTTCCTGGAGATCTGACTCAGGATGACCTTGCCACAGATGATGTGATGCTCCTGGACACATGGGATCAGGTATGTCATGTTTGCAGGGGGACAAGAGGAGCAAAGAACAGGCACAGATTGAGACCTGAACCACAATAGCCAGAGATGCTGTTGTATTACAGATTCAGCACACATAGCCACAGGGTTATTCAGAGATGAACCTTGATGTTTTATGGAAAAATGTTCAAACATCTGCTACTTTCCCCTGATGTTAAGCTAGTGTAGAATTTGTTCAAGCGTGTACAGTTCATGTAGATAAAATGCAGGCAAAAAACTTCCCACTGTTCACTAACAGAGCTTTGGTCATGTTGGTCAACAACCCAGGCACACCAACACGAGGATTTTCTGGTTTGTGTCACACTCTATTCACTGAGGCTTCATCTAAATTATCCCTTCATAAAAGAATGATTGTTGCTGAAGTAATTAATATTTTTATCTTTAGGTCTTTGTATGGATTGGGAAAGATGCCCAAGAAGAAGAAAAGACTGAGGCACTGAAGTCTGGTAATGTCACATTTTCCTCTCTGAACTATCCCTTTCTCATTCTCCCACTGTGTGATCATGACTCAGGCGATTTATACCCTGACAGGCATAGATAAAACCATAGGGTAACAAACCTCCAGTGGGCATTTCTGTTCAAATGACCAACATGGAGCTGCCTCTCTGGCAGCCACTTAGCCCCAGCTGAGCTGCTGCTCTGCAGGCCTGGTGCTCAGTGAGATCCCCTCCCTGTGTCCCCAGCCAAGCGCTACATTGACACAGACCCCTCCACGCGGGACAAGAGGACCCCGGTGACCATTGTCAAACAGGGCTTCGAGCCTCCCACCTTCTCTGGCTGGTTCCTGGGCTGGGATGATGACTACTGGGCTGTGGATCCCCTGCAGAGAGCAATGGCTGATGTGGATGTGTGAGGAGTGTTTGAAACAGAGCAAGTTCAGTGCCTTCAATGCCTTCAAGAGCTCCTTCCTCCTGCAGGATGTATGTTAACGAGGGAATGATGTTAATAGCCAATTAGCTGTGCAATAATTTCCGAAAACAATCATGACCAGTCATTGACCCTACTCCTTGCTTTGATTATATTTAATACAATAAAGCTTGTATGAAATATGGGAAGAACAGAAATGGTGGGGTTTGTTACAAAGATAAAAATATTAGAGCATCTGTAGATCCCATGTTTGAACACACTTAAGGAACCAAAACTTTCTTTGTGCCATCTTTTGCACGTGGACTTTTTAGTAAAAGTTTACAGAAATTATTTTGAGGAGTTTGGGACTGCTTTGCTTTCCCCTCTTCAGAATTATATACATTTGAGGCCCTGATAAACAGTATTTTACTTTTTCAGAAACTCACTCATTAGTAAACAGCATGTTTTTTATTCAGAATGAGAGCAAAAAGCATCTGTGGTGTCAACAAGAATTCACAGAGGTGGCACCTGCAGCAGTGGGAGTTACAGACTCATCTTCCCTAAGGACTGACCTGGAGCTGTGCAGTTGCTCTGTTTCCCACTCCAAGTGCCTGAGCACAGCAATGCTAATTATTCCAGCTTTGTTAACTGATTCTCTTGCTCCCAGCCAGAAGTTAAACGCAGCTTACATCAGCTGCCACCTTGACAAACACAAAGTATATTGCTTTGGTGATGCAGAGGAAAACCTGTCCAGCAGACAGGCAGAAAAGCAACAGCACTTGGGCATCTCCTGCCAGTGACAAAGGCACAGCGTGTCGAGGCACAGGTACCCAGGCCTAAAACACCTGTAAATACAGAGCTGATTGGAGCAGAAAGGGCATAAAAAACAACTTATGGAGTTATGCTGGCCAGTGGGAGAAGGGCACTTACATCATTCTTGGCATTTCAGTTCCATTGCCTCGTCCCAAATTTTAAAGATGTCAGACTCAGTGCTGGTGGCAGCCTGAAGAGTCTTCCCCTTGAGGCCTTCAGGTCTTCTCTTATTCATCTGTACTACAGAGGTACAAAACAGGAAGTTTAACAGCTTGGGTTATGTGAGCTGAAGCCCAGCTGCTTTGAGGATGAAGTGTAAGCCCTTATTGACACAACAACCACTCCAGGTCTGCACAGAGCAGCACCAACAGGTAAAGCACCAGTACAGCACCTTCTGTTGAACACCACTCCTCCCTGCTAGTTACAGACATGTCATTTCCTAGAGAAATAAGCTTTTAGATATGGATAAAATGGAGCACTTCGGTTTTTAAAAAAATATTTTTAGGAGAAACAGATACAGGCAGAGCCTTTTCAGTGCTTTAAAGCAGTGTAACTCTATGCAGACACAGCTTCATAACAACAGCAATCCCTCAAGGACCACAAGCACGTTGCATCCATAACTACAGCATGTTTGTGGAGGCAGAAAGTTCCACTAACAGCTGGTTATCATCAATTGGGACTGGTTTAGAGGGCATGAGCCTGATTTCCAGGAGTCCCCAGGACACTATTCCACTTCCCTTGCAGGGCTACAGACCCATTTTGTAGAAGAAATAATTCCAAATGTTGGATCACCTCTGCCACAACTGGTTTTCTGTTCTGTTTGAAAAGGTTTTGGATTAGAGGTTTCAGAGAGGTTATTGTTCCATCGATGACAATATGGACAAAGCTTATTTAGGATCACAACCTGCTTGTACTCCTTCTGAGAGGTTCTCAACTTCAAATATTGCAATTGTTCACATTCACAAACATTACATACAAGTTTTATAAGACATTCAGTAAAATACAAAGGTTCCTCAGCAAACCCACTTTGCTAACACTGCCACAAGCTACACTACACAGGGAACTCAGTGCTGCAAACATGGGCTGACCCCGAGCTCGCCCCTCCCGGCTCCCTACTCCTTCACACCTAGGAGGCCCTGCAGGATGTTTATGGGCAGGGGGAAGACGATGGTGGAGTTCTTCTCGGCAGCGATGGTGGTCAGGGTCTGCAGGTAGCGCAGCTGCAGAGCAGCAGGAGACTCTGTGATCACGATGGACGCCTCCTTCAGCGCCCGCGACGCGTTCATCTCGCCCTCGGCCGCGATCACCTGCGGGGCACAACCCGTGAGGTGAGCCTCACCTGCACAGCAGCAGCCAGCAACCCACTGGCTGCTTCCAGCCCTAGGCAGGTGCCAAAGCCACTGCCCAGCACCCCGGGAAGTGACCTGCCCTGGGCACGTGCTTTCAGCAGGCACGAGCCGCTGCTGTTTGCTCTCAGTGCTTGTATCCACCCCTCTAGAATGCAGCATCACCAAAGCTGGCATCGGGTCTTGAATGCAATGCAAATATTTATTCTGTCTTCAAAAGCGTTTGTGCTTCTTCCAGCACTGCCTCTCAAAACCAAAGGCACTCCCCACACATAGCTGCAAACACTTTCTCCCTCAAGCTGTACTGGTTTGTACCTTCAAGGGCTTGAGAGGGCATTGTGTATTTCTTACTTGGGAAAAACCAACTCCAGCCCCCAGGCTGATGTCATTACCTTGGCTCTCGCCTCGCGGGCAGCCTCTGCTTCTGCAGCCATGGCTCTCTGCAGCTGGACAGGTAACTTCACATCCTTGATCTCCACACGTTCCACCTTAATGCCCCAATCGTCTGTTGCCTCATCGAGTGTGACCTACAGAAGGCAGGACAGGTAAGTGAAGCCACACACCTGGCTCAAACTAATGCCCAAATTTCAAGAATGACCAAGAAGCCAAATTAATTCTCTTCAGATTCTCAGACTTTTAGGGCTTTTGTATTCGTAGTATGATTTGACAGCTATAAGAGCACAACTGTTTTGAACTAACAAAAGCCCCCAGAGCTTGAGTGATATATTGAAGGAATTCTGTGGCACTGATCCCTTCAACAGTGAAGGACTGACACAAGGATCCAGGGAAGCCCTCCTCTCCTGCACCCCTCATTCCCATGTGCTAGCCCCACTGGCCCTTAGTGCTTCAGTCCCTAATTCTTATTTTACAGAGTGGCCTCCCAGGAGATCTTGTCAGGGCTTTGCCTACAGCTCCAAATCACAACTTATCACTTAGAGATAAAATAAATCCACACCTTTAAGTTATCCATGGCATTGCTGCTTAACCTGCTGTGTGATGGATTGCTCCAAGCTGCTCATACCTGCATGCTGTGTGCAATTTCCTCACGGTCAGAGAGGATCTCAGAGAGGTTTTTGGTGCCCAGGACATTCCTCAGGGTGGTCTGTGCCAGGAGCCGGGTGGCTGAGTCGGCGTTGGTGATGTTTGCCACGGCCAGGGTGGCATTCTGCACCCTGTAATAAACCACTCCATCCACGTTAATTGTCACCGAGTCCTTGGTCAGAATCTGAAAAGCAGTGGGGAAAGTACAGAATATTCCATCAATACAAGGTTCATTATCATGACAAGCATGTATTTGTTTTACTGCACCAAGTCCTGGTTTCCCACTGTCTTGAAAACAGAAGTCCTTTTACACATATGCTGCACATGAATGTGTCCCAGTGTTCACAAACCTCCCAGTACAGCTCTGCAAAGCTGAGACTAAATATGGGATTAGAAACTTCTCAGTGAAAAATACATTCCATTAGCTTTGCCCTAATGCTATTTTTAACTCACTTCCTCGAATTCACAGAGAGATCTGCAAGTCCTACCAGTGACAGGAAAAAGAAAAAAGGCAGAAATTGTTTATTTTGAAATTCATCTTCACCTTTTAACCAGTTTAACCAGTGATTCTGACAAGGAATCACACCCAGGCAGGTCCCGTGGTGCCTTTCACTGGTTACACTGGGCTGTGTGAGGCAGCCTGACAGCAGGGCCCTGGGCACTCTGCAGCCTCCTGGGACTGAGGGTGGCACTGCACAGGGCAGCTCAGAGAACCAGGGCCATGCCTTCCTTCCATGCTGCACAATTACCTTCAACATTCACCTGCCCTGCCCCTTCCCAAACTGCCTCTTTTAGCAGGCTTTTCACAACACAAAAGCTGAAGAATGAGTAGCATGCCCAGAAATCATGTTGAACAAATAAAAATGGATTTCTGCCTCTGTGTAAGGAACACAAACAAACCTAAATCCATAAGTGTAATTTAATCACTTCAAAGGAAAAACCGGATTACTGATGGCCTTGCTAATGGTACATCAGCAGCTGCAAGCACATTCTGCCTGCCAGTGATTAGGTTTCTCCCAATTACCCTTTAGAGTGTACCAGGACAGCTGCCATTTGTCTCAATCTACAACTAACCACGAGCAACAAACCCACGAGCACATCTGACAGGAAACAGATGCACGACACAAGTTGCATGAAGCATCTCTGTCTCACAAAATGCACCTGATACATGGGTGATACAGGAATAATCAGCAGGACACAATTGTTCACTAACTTATTTTCAGAGGGACGGTTGGGTTTTATTTTTTTGTTATCCATTGAGTTGGCAGCACTGAGTTCAGCTGGAGACGTTCTGCTCCAAAGTTAGGATGTCCAAGGAAAATCACACTAGAAATCAAAGTAATTTTTTTGTTCTTTAGGCCCTGCCATGAGTGGCAGCACCTTCCTCATGTTCCTGTGCAGGGCAGGGCACAGGAGCTGGGTGCACACAAACCCAAGGGAGGGAGCTGACCACTCATTCCCACAGTTGCTATAAATAACATTTGATGTATATACCAATTCCATCCCATTACTCGAGCCAGTTTATACATGGAGATAAATTGGCACAGGACAGATCCCTGCTGTGCCTGGAAATCTTCCAGATTTCACAGAAGCAATTAGGGAATGCTGTATGAAGCCCAGCAGCCTTCGTTCCAAAGCCCTCCCATTCCAGCTCTCAGGCAGTATTCAATTATCTCATCAGGTCCTCAGAGCATCATCTGTTTTCTTTCAGTGCTCTTCCCTTACTGGATGACATTTTTGAGGGATAGATGTATTCTTCACAATACATTGCACCTGCACAAGGAATCTGCATTCAAACTGCACATTACCCAGTACTGAGAGGGGAAAGGGAAAAGCAAAGTGCACAAAATTCTGCAAGATTCAAAGGTAAATGCACACTCACCTCCTGAGGAGGGATATCAAAAGAGATGGTTCTCATATCAACTTTGATGAAGCTGTCTGTGCAAGGCAGGACAAAAAACAAACCTGTGGCAAAAAATCCATTCAAGAAGATGTGAGAATGGGTCATTAAAGCAGATAAAACCTGTTACTGCAATAAACTGAAATCCAAATGTTGTGGCTGTGCAGCTCTTTATGAGGAGCTCAGCAGCACAACACTTGTTAGTGGCTTCCAAACCAAGGTAAGATTTTCATGCTGAGAAACTTCAATTTATCTGGGTATCACTTACTCAGAGATCTGGAAATAAAACAGTCCCAGAACTATTAACAGCTACTTTTAAAAATGTCCCCCACATAGTTACTTGTGGGGTCTAATTCTGGCAAGCATCAACCTCCTGCCTTGTGTTCTGGTGGCTCACTGAGATTCTTCAGCTTTACAGAAATGTGGAACATTGCAAAGCCTGGGTGAAAATGAAGGAAGAAGCCACGGCCCCTTTCTGTCACTTTGAGCAGCAGCAGCAACAGTTGAAAATAACATTTTTCCAGATCTCAGAGTTTCTAATATACACAGGCAACTTGTCAAAACTATCAAATACTCTATTGGCTTCTGTTACTTTTGAAGGACATCAAGGCTTTCAGACTCATTGGGTTTAACTAATACATCAAACTTATTTTTTCAAATAACCCACTTGATGCCATTATTCCTCCCTTTACATTTAGTGCTTTTGATTCTGCCTGCAGATCACACATTAACAAAGGGTAAAATTAAGTTTGCTGTCTTCTCAATCCAGAGTATGAATCAGAACTTTATGAGTTGGAAGAGACCCACGAGGCTCATAAAGTCTGATTCCTGTTGTAACACATCCTCTTACTGGAAGTTACAGAAATCCTTGAGAAATCCATTTGCCTCTTTACTGCAACGTCTCTCCACCGTTATTGTTTTGCTGATGGCAAAATGGAACAAATTTCTGTGCAGGCCATACCTGGTCCCTTTGCTCCCCCTTTGAGGATGCGTCCAAGCCTGAAGATGATGGCTCGCTCGTACTCCTTGATAATCTGCAACAGATTGTTGGATGTCACACACCCCTTTTCCACAAGTCACACCATGGATTCCAAATTATGTACACACCAGGCTAGGACAGTCATGAGCCTCAAATTAAATACACATTTCTCTACTGGCTGCTTTTGAGAATTATAGCCTAAAGTTTATTGTCAAAAAGCAAAGAGCAAAAGGAAAAATCAGGACAATAGTCCACATGAAATATTCCTCAGACTCTCAACAGGATGGTGCCAGCAGCAGCCATCAGGAATATCCTGGCAACCACACAACCAAGTGCAGCATTTGTGACCAGCAGGGATTTTTCCAGCTCCAGTTCTGATGCCACATCAGCCAAGCCAGGAGGAAATAACTCCTCCTGTCTGGAAACTGCAAACATCAACCTCAGAATGATCACAGACAACACAATGTCTTAAATGTGTTACATGCAGCCACATCTATGTACATAATTACACATTTCTATTTACATAGTTCATATTTAGATGTGTGATATATAGGGAGACATCTCTTAAAAAATAAAATATCAGTTCTCTAAGAGTAGTTATGGGTTCTTGCAATTATTCTGATCCTTCAAGTGAGCTTGTTTACTAATGACAACTGGGCAGGTGTAAAGACATCAATGCAGGAATTATTTTGACCAAATATTGTAACACCACTTTTATTTTTTTTGTTTGAAGATGAATGTCCTGAAGTGCTGGGCATTCTGTCTGCTATAGCTCAAGAAAGAGCAGAGTTGAATTAATTTGAGTTTAGAACAAGTAAATCCAATTGAGAACAATAACAGTCACTCTGCATTGCTGAAAGTTTCAATCCAACTTAGCAGTGAATGATTTTACCTTTATGCACAGCCATATTGATATAGGAAAAGTAAGAACAGTGAAAAAAAGCGAAGTGATCACCAGGATCCATCCACACAAACCGAGGCCAGGATCAGCATCATCTACAAAAAAGCAGAAATTTTCACTTTTTTAAACCCAAGAGTGCCTATTAAAGTGCCTTAATTGGATATTTATGTTGAATGTTCCTTGAAATAAGTCACTGTTAGCACTACGCCTCTGGCCAAACACATTAGGTTTAGATCAGAAATCAAATTAAAAGCCAGTCATGGACCTGGTCTCTAAGTTGTGCAAGATAGCTGAGGGCAGAACGCTGCCCAAGTTGCATTTATGCACGAGTGTACCAACATTCAAGTTTCAATTCTCAAATGCCTTTCTCTCCCTCATGATTTTCTAGCAGAGTGGCTCACTGCAGCAGTGGAAATGACGTTCCTTTGTCTCCTGAGAAGTCAGAGGAACCCCTGCAAGGAGTAAAACGCAAATACCCCGCAGCCTGCCAGCTCTGGGACAGCATCGATACAACTTGGGCTCTCTCCAGCTGTCACAGGTGCAGATCTAAGGAAACCACAATCCTCAGACCAGTTGGGCCTGGGAAGTTGGATAAGAGGAGGTACGAGATGAGCTGGATGTGAAATAAAGCCTCCATAAAGAACTTCTTGGCCAGAAACTCCTCTTGCCTTATTCCTCAGTCAGGAGAAGACACCAGCTGAAGGTAACTCCGGGATCAAATAACGGGCTGGTGGTTTCAAAAGCTCCCCAGCTAAAGCCGTGACAAAATGTGGGCTGGGAGGATCCACAGAGCTACAGGAAGTTCCTTATCCTGCCAGCTAAGGCTCCTAACGGGCTGCCAGGAGCTGCTGCCAAGCAGGGATGTCCCAGGGTGACACCCAGCACTCACAGACATCGCCTTCCTACTCCGGAGATTCGGAATTTCATGCAGAAGTCCCACTTCAAATAATGTCAAATTTCAAGATTGAGCAAAGAGGGTGCTTTATTTAGCACCCATGTGTTGTTTCTCACAGTACAAGAAGGGAGAGAGATGCTGTCTTGTAGAAAACTGTGAGATACGAACAAGAAACACGCCTGGCATTTGTGGGATGAGCTGACAGCACCCCTAAACCTGCCACTGGAATTTTCTCCTGAGCTAAAAGGCAGGCAAGCCCACACCTTGGATTTGTAGCCTGCTGTGGTGGGCAAATCTAAGCAGGCAATAAAAAAAATGCAAATATTCTTGAGCAACCTCTTTAAAAAATAAAGCACAAGGAGAAAGACTATTAAATATAAAAAAAAAACTTAATTGAATCAGCCTTCAATGCCTATAAGGCTGACTGGAACAGTTACCATTACTTCAGAGAGAATTTATCACTTGGACCATCAAACTGTATTAAGAATTTATAGTACAGACTTTGTGCTGAAGGCTAAGATGGAAGGGGAAAGTTCTCATTTATAGCTTGAGGTGTGGCACATGGTCCATTTATGATTTATTTCCTTCCTCAGAATGCACAATCCAAACAAGCACACCACTGACAAACAGCAAAAGTGTGCCCTGACTGAAAATAAAACACCAATTTCAAAGTGAACTAGATGTCTTCACAGATGCTTCTCAGAGCATATCACAAGGGAAATTCCCAAAATTACAACATCCAGTAACCAAAACTACATCTAATGGCACTTACTCCACATTTTCCTGTGATCACATGAGAGCTGCAGGAGGAACCACCTCAGCAGCGTGTTCAGCAATGGCTTGCAGAGACAAGATTGGCACGGATGTGACCATGGCAAGGTATTAATAACTGACATAGTCACACATGAAATGCAGATCCCCTCCAAGGATACCAGGACCAGCATGTGCTGGGGGGCATGAGGCCCAAAGAGATCCACAGTTATTTATACAGCAACTCAAATTACCCAGCCAAAGGCTTCGTACACAAAGCAATCTTATAAATACATTTCCTTCTCCGGTTGCAAACGAGAAAAGCATAAAATAAATCAGGACTTTTCCGTTGCCTGCTCCTGAACAATGGAAGTACCAGGAAAACATTCGAGTTTCCAGTGAGACTGGAAACTGTCAGCTCCAGAATGTCCTGACCCACATCACACACCAACGCCTCCAAACTGGAAGGCAAAACCCCACGTCAATAACCATACCAAGAAGTAAAAATCCAGTACAGCTCATTCCCCCACCTGAGGACTTCTACCACTTCCTCCAGTCACACCTAGACAGGATTTGGCTGCGGGGAAAAGCCACAGTAGTGTCAAACAACAGTCCCTAAGTTCTCCTTGATCTCGTGCACTGGTGCAGCGTCCCGGGGATTACTTCTGTTGACCCTGCTTGCCATCATTTTCCCCTTGGTGATCCGAGTTACTGCACAGGAAAGGGAACCAGGCAGCCCAGGAACCCACCCGAGTTACGCCACCGGGGCAGCTCGGGGTGATGCTCCGACACGTTCCCGACGGCGGCGTGAGGACCTGCCGGGAACTGCAACCTGAGGCCGCCTTACCCGAAGGGGCAGCGGGGTCAGTCCCCCGTTAACCGGGGCAGCAGCTCAGCATCCCCCGTTAACCGGGGCTGGAGGCTCAGCATCTCCCGTTAACCGGGGCTGGGGGCTCAGCATCCCTCGTTAACCGCAGCAGCTCAGCATCCCCCGTTAACCGAGGCTGGAGGCTCAGCATCCTTCGTTAACCGGGGCTGGGGGCTCAGCATCTCCCGTTAACCGGGACTGGGGGCTCAGTATTCCCCGTTAACGGAGGCTGGGGGCTCAGCATCCCCCGTTAACCGGGACTGGGGGCTCAGTATTCCCCGTTAACGGAGGCTGGGGGCTCAGCGTCCCTCGTTAACCTAGGCGGGGACTCAGCACCCCTCTTTAGCCAGGGCTGAAGGCTCAGCATCCCCCGTTTTCCGGGGCGGGGGTCGCTCCGGGGCCGCCGGTGACCCTCCGTTAGCCGGGGCTCAGGGAAGCGGAGGCTGCCCGGGAAGCGAAGCACGGCCGCTCCTCGCTCCTCCCGCGGGCATAAGTTCGGTGAAGCATCTTTAAACTTTCCTCCGCGACTAAACAGAGCAATAACTAAAACCGAAACAAAAAAGTGGGCAGAGGGAGAGAGAGAGAGAGCCAGGAAGGCGCCCCGCGCACGGAGCCCGCGAGGAGCGGCCGCTGCGGGGCCGTTTGGGGACAGCGCCCGGCCCGCTCCCCCTGCGGCCGTTACCTGGCGCCCGCCGGGGCTTGGCGGGCAGCCCCGCTTCTTGGTCTGCCATGGTCCCCTCGGAGCCGCCTCGGATCTATCCCGTGTCACCTCGGAGTCTGTCCCGCGTCCCCTAAAAGCCGCCTCCTGCTCCTCCTCCGCCTCCTCCTTCTCCTCCTCCTCCGCCGCTCTCGGTTCCCCAACGCCGCCCCAACGGAGCCGCCTCCCGCC
>VZTB01013648.1:263693-301339 GCA_013397245.1 Thryothorus ludovicianus | reverse complement strand
GAGGGAAAGTTCCAGCTGCCCAGGCCTCGCGTGTCGTTTAATGTGAACATGGAGCAACTGTTCGGTGAGGTTTTATTGCTTTTCTTCTCCACGTTTTCTTTCTCTCACGTGCAGAGTTGGGATCTTTAATCTCTTCTGGAAAAGGCCACAGTAATTTTTGCTGCTCTCATACAAGGTCCATACACAAACTCTGTGCAGAAGCACATCATACACACACAGGCATTGTTAAACCTGATAAGAGTTCCAAAGCTGAATTCTATATTGGTGTGAGTTATGAGGTCTATAAATAATTCCTGGTTATTCTT
This sequence comes from Thryothorus ludovicianus, assembly GCA_013397245.1. Classification (NCBI taxonomy): domain Eukaryota; kingdom Metazoa; phylum Chordata; class Aves; order Passeriformes; family Certhiidae; genus Thryothorus; species Thryothorus ludovicianus. Next base: position 301,034 of record VZTB01013648.1, on the reverse strand, counting down.
TAACCTTTATTTCTTTATGGGATGTTGATAATGAGTGGGCACATGCAAACACACATCTATCACGTTACACTGCGTTCTGACAGAGTGCAGTTGCTGCTGCTTCTTCTTCGTAAAACACGTTGCAGCCTATGAACAAAAATGGTATCAGACTACTAAAATAGAGAGATTTATTTTCAGTGTTGATGTTCTACTGTGTTAAACTCTTCCTTAGAAGAGCCTAAATGGGCAGCCTGAATCTTGCTGTCCATTAGGTACCAGAGGAGCAAAAGTTTTGGTTTGGTAGCACAATCAGCTGAGGCATGAGGTGGGAGTGGAGCTGAATGCCAGATGTAGTCGTGGTTCTTGGTGTGTCCAAGTGACAAGAACAGCACTGGAGAGCAACCAACACTTTCTCCAGTGAGTGTAAGATCCCTCATGAGCATTCTTCCTATTGCTGCCACACTTGTGCCAGTTGATTTCAGACTGATCCAGATGAGCTGTACGTGAAACCAAAGACTAAATCTGTCTTGAGATCCTTGAGTGACCTTTTAAAATTCCTTCTGTCCATTATCTTTACTCACATGATTGCTATTAATACATTTATGAGTGCTGACACCTGCTGTTCTTACATTACTAATTCCTCAACCTTTTGTCCTATTGTCTGCAATTTTATGAGTTTACCTATGCTCTGTACGTCACACATGGGGCTATTTTTTCACAAAGGTGAAAGGAAGGGAGAACCTTTGAGCTGTCCAAATGAGAACTGATCAATAATCATTCTGTGCTCAAGCTGTCACCTGCACGCAGCTCACAAATGCCACAGAGAAACTTAAAATGCAATGTGATATTTGACCATGGGTTGTAAATATCACCATGCTGTAACTGAATGAGAATCCGTGAGATTCCAGGGGCTGGTTGACCTTAGGCTGGTTTCGAGTGGATCAGCATTGATAAGGAAGGAAGGATGTGCTGGAAATGGGAGGGACAGGCTCTGTGGAAAGAGGAGATAAGCTGTGAGGAACCCCCGTCATCCACAGCAAATTTGGCACTAGAAAAATCTGAGCTGGTGCCGATAATAAGATAATGGTTCTATGATTCTGTAGGTGCTTTGAAAATTTATACAAATTGCTTGTTAAAAGATGTACAGCATGGGTTTACCTTGTTTTAGCAAGGAGGAGGAATCTTCATTTCCCCTCTCTAAAAAATAAGCAATTAAGACCTTTTTCCTCCATAAACTGGGAACCCTGGTTCAGCAGTATCTCGGCAGCATGCTGTGTACTCATGTACAAATTTATATTGGCATTTTGCTCAAAGAAGAGGAAGTTTCTCTCTAATTTTAGATGGGCCTGCATTCCATTAATTTTATTCTTTGGCTGTTTGCCGGGGAAGCCCCTGGGTGGGGTGGGCAAGGACAGGGCCGTCCTGTGGGGCATTGCTGCCATCTGCTGCCATCGGGCTGCTCTTCCACAGGGCATTTCTAGGACACTGATTAAATATAGAGCCTCCCTTCCCTTCCCTTTCCCCTTCCCCTCTCCTCTCCTTCTTTGCTAAATAATAATATTGGAATATCTTCTCTCCTAATTATTCGTTCAATTACTAAAGGAAATAAAGAACTTGATTTCTGTCTGCCTAGAAGAACACAGTGGGCTTGCAAATTGATTTATTAATCTCTAGGTCTTATGAAGAGGAACATTTCTTTGGATTTTGGATTTATTATTTCCCCAAGTCAGTGCCATTTCAAATACTGCTCTGTAGTGCAGCCTGGTTCCCTGGTACTGCTCATTAGTGCAGCCTGATTAATTTAACCTTGCCTTGAATTCCATTGTGTCTGGTGGGCAGTTGATTCGGAGGGGGATTTGTGCGAGGTGTGTGAGCAGATGCTGCAGGCAGTGCTGCACGCTCGGGGTGTTTATTCACGGGCTGTGCTCTGTCACTGGGGTGTTTCTGTGCTGTTCCAAGCTGCCGTTAGGTGTCAGCAGGACACTGAGCACAGCCGCTGCTGACAGCCGAGCTTGAAGCTTGTATTGCATGGATTTTTGTCACCTCGGTGTTTTTTCTTAAACACAGTAAAGCAAATTGTGGTCCTCAATGATTATGGAATAATAGCAAAGGCTATTCCTGAAAATGTTGTTGATTCTTACCTTAAAAAGTTGCTGATGTGAAATACTCAGTTTCAGATTATGTTTGGAGCTGGCTTATGCTGAATTTTATGTGAAACCCCAGTTTTACTCATGTTCTTCTAAGCACATGAAGTGGTGTGTGCTGTGAGCTTCCCCCAGGGATCAGCCATGGCAGTTGGGTTGTGAGGTGTGCTCGTGTGCCTTATTTTAGTGTGCTTTTCCCACTTTACAATACATTTTAAGCAACTCTTGCAATTGCTTTCCATTGCTGTTTGCCATTCTGAGTTTTGAGGGGTGCATTTAAGTGTGTAAGGACACCTGCTGGGTTCTTGCTACATATGTGTTTAAATGTTTTGTTGACTTTTTAATTCTCCGGAGAACTTTTTCACTTCCCTTATACATTTGCAGTAGGTCTGTCTCCATATATTTTGGCTTTAATCTCAAAAGCACTGCTTTGCATCAGTTTCCCCCAAAACATCTAAAAGTAATCAAACCCAGAATGCAATATCCACAAACATTTCCCACGCTTTAACAGCCTGCATTTCATTTAGTTGCCTATTTTTATATCATGGCACTATTTGTTTTCAGTGGAAATAGAGTATGTATATGTTGGATAATAATCCCAAAATAGAAACGTCCCCAAATCAGGTTTCTTTAAGCAGAGCAACTTCTCCCACATTAAAAGAGTTACAGTTTAAAATAGCTTTGAGTCTGGGAGGTTGATTATTTTTATGTTGTTTACACTTAGAGAATAGGTATGAAAGATCATTCAGAGCAAAGCCCATCCTGAGGGAATCCCAAGTTTTGGGGCTGCTGTGCATGGATTTAACAGGAGAAAGCAGGGTCACAGCAGTCTGCCTCCCCCGTGGGGTGCTTTGAAAGAAATCATTGTGCAAAATAATCTGCATGTTTTTTCATGACTGAGGATACTTTCATTATTACAAATATCAAGAAAATCTGGTCAATTTTTCAGCAAATACTTTTACTGCCAAACTATCTATGGGTGCTACAAGTATTTTAGAAACGTGGGAAATTCTACACAACCAGCTCCTTTGAATTCTCCCATACATCCTGTTAAGGGATATTCAGGTCCACAAATACAAATCAAAGTCAAATTAAACTGTCCTTGCTGATGGTATTTGCTTACAGAGAATATTTTGAAAATAATTTTTGTTTTCTGAAGTGTTTCTTATGGTTCAGTGAGGCAGAGGACTGATTTTTCAAGACTTTTAGCAGTCTAAGAGCTCCTCCAGCCCTGGAGCCAGTTTGGGGGAGAGGAAAAGAAGAGGAGATGTAGCAGTTGTAAATCTCCAAATTTCCCTGAGCTCTCCAGTCAGTTTCTCTGAGGAGAAACCTTCCTGCTGTTTCCTATGCTGGTCGTGTGCTCAGAGCCTTTACTTGTCATTTCTGGGCTTACCCAGGATCCATCTGGGCAGCCAGGGCTCTTTTTGATTTTTCAATATAATGATTTCTTTACTTCTGTAGGTTTGGCAAAAGAGAAAATTTGTGTCTGACAAAACACAGAAAGCCTGAGGTAACACACACAAACCAAACAAATGTGCTGGAACAAGTCAAAGTCATCAAGGTGCCCCAAAGCAGACGTGGAATGTCACTTTGCTATTCCAGAAACCCAGGCTCAGAAGGAATCCTCCTGCATATGTCACTGAAATTACAAGTTTGTCTCACACCAGGGTAGCCTGGGGGGTTTAGTGCTTGTAACTGCTCCATCCCTGGAATTAAGGGGCAGAGCTGCATTCCAGAACACTGGCAGGCTTGGAGGATTTAGTTGCAGAATAAGAGATTATGATTCTGAAAAAACAAGATACTGAAGGGCTACACATTTCAGTCTGTGTATTTAATAGTTCTATATTTTAAACCAGAATAACTGTGTGAGACACTGAAAGCAGTTCTGGACAAGCAATACAGCCTAAATCTGATGATAAAAGTAACAAAGCTCTGGGGACTTTGTAATAAAATGTATTTTACTGCAAATACATTTCTGGCAACAGTGATTAAACTGTAGTGGATGCAGAAAAAGAACTAAAGGAAATGTTAAGAAAATGAAGGCAAACATTTGTATTCACTTTTATTGGCAACAAAACTGGCTCTGAGCTGGGGGTCAGTGGCAGCAGACTCTGGTGAGTCACATATTTGTGTCAGAATACCCTGAAATGGCCCAGTCCTGTGCTCATCGTTTGCATGACATTATTTTTTCCATAGTCAGGGTTCCTGTGGGGCTCAGATTTCTGTGACAACCTTTGACAGATGTTAAGCACAAATGGGAGTTGACTGGCACTCAGATTTTACTGGATGACCAAACCCCACAATTTGCCCTGCTGTTCCCCTGTCCATGGCAGCTGTTGTTCTTCCCTTGTCCTTTTGTAGAGTCATAGAATCATTCAGGTTGGAAAAGACCTTCAAGATCATCGAGCCCAACTGTTACACGAAATGAAAGAGCTAATTGGCGTTTTTGAAAATGTAGCATTAAGTAAAGCTGAAAGTTTAAGAACAGGTTTGATAGAGAAACCGAGAGCCCCATGATGTGTTTCTATGGAAACTCCAGTTAAGGTTTTTATCTGATGGATTCTAAAAAGGGTACAATCTGCCTCTTTTTTGTGATTGGGTAGACAGAGGAGAAATACAGCAGAATCAGTGTTGCAAAGTGATCTTTGCAAAGATAGTTAATGAAGTGCTTCAGGATGAAAACTGCTGTATAAATGAAAGGTGACATTTCTGTCTTAATCACTGCCTTTAATGATGAGATTTTTAGGACAGATTGCTGGAGAGAAGCTGCAGCTCAGCAGTCGAAGTATTGGTGTAAGTTTCCATTCACTTGCTGAAATGTTTGATTGTTTTTACAGAGTATCTGAGCATTAACTTCTTGCTTAGAGTTGGTCATAGGATGTGGGCATTTCCTGTGCACATCTCTGGGCATTTCCACTCCTGTCTCATCACATCTCTGACTTCCTCATTCTCTGCTGGTAAATGTCCACCCCGCCCTGCTGAGCCACATCCCTCCAGTCCCAGAGTCCCCACAGCTCTGCCAGGGCCTCTTGGTTTCTCAGGTTGTTGTGGAATTCCAGAATGGTTTGGGTTGGAAGGGAACTTAAAGTCCATCAATGGACTGGACCAGGTGCCTCCAAGCCCCACCCAGCCTGGCCTTGGACACTTCCAGGGATCCAGGGGCAACCAGTGCCAGGGCCTCCCTGCCCTCACAGGAAGAATTCCTTCCCAGTATCCCAGCCAGCCCTGCCCTCTGTCCATGGGAAGCTGTTCCCCCTTGTCCTGCCCCTCTGCACAAACCCTGTGCCGCGGGCTGTGCTAACGAGGCCAGGACTGAACAATTTATTCATGGCATCAGAAGGGGAACGCGCTGGTCAGAGATGAAAGCTGTGATTCACTGAGCCCTTGTACTATTTCTGTCCATGCTTTTATTCACTTGATTTGGCTTTCTTAATCAACACAGATCAGTTCACAGCCTTAGAATTCATTATTCACCATCCATTCATCCTGGCTTTGTAGCAGATCTTTCAGTAGTTCACGGCAGAGACGGATTCTCGCTTAATCAACTTTGAGTTCAGAAGTCGGTGGCACCTTGTGCTGGCTGTGGTTAATTCCCTCACAATTCCAGGCCCATACAAATGGCTTCATTAGCAACATAGCATATGCTCATGTTTAGAATTGGTTGAGACTGAGAATCTTTGTCTTCTAATATTGACTGCTAGAGCAAATGAAATAACTCATGTATTTTTACTTGTGCTCTAGTGAGTTCAGGAACTACTTAAACTCTTTTACACCAAGTATAGATTCACTCTTGAATTGATACTTTAAATAGAAGAGTAATATGGAAAAGAGCAGACATTTATTTCCGATTTAAGGAATTTTCTTTCTTCTCACCTCCTCAGAAAACTCAGAGCTACCTGCAGTTTTTTTCCTCTTGATTTGGCTCTTCATCTTTTGTTGAACTATTTCCCATGTTTGCTGCTACTTTCCTTTGGGGGAAATACTGTTGCACAAGTAAAATGTGGAATATAATGTAAAGAGCACTGTTTCCAACAGCAGCTGCCAGGCAACTCTAAAGTTCAGGATTTTTCATTCTGACACAAGTGTTTGATACTGGAAATGAAATATTTCTGCTTTGGCTCATTTGATTTGTCCCTTTAAATAGATCAAGTGGAGTACACCAGGTGTTTGGAGCTCTAGCACAAATAAAAGGAGAAATTAATAGGGGTTTAGATAATTTTAAAGATAGTGAGAGTGGTTTAATGGGAGAAAAATTTACTGTCTCCATTGTACAAAACCAAACAGAAACAGGCTGCTGCCAGCAGCTGAACAATGTAAAATAATGACTGGCTTTGTCTCTGTGAGGCTGTTCAAACCAAATGACTGAAATTATCCCAATGACGTGTTCCCAGTCCAAGAGATAAAAATGAATTCATGAGTATTGTGCATTTCTGGCCTTCATAATTCCACTCTCCTTCCACTTCTGGCTGCATTCACCCCAGAATTTGGGATAGCAGTGTAGGGCTCTGGAAAGGTAAATTGCTGGCAGAGGGTTTGAAAAGGATTAATTATCACCATGCCAAGCTAGAAGAAAGATTTTATTTTTCCTTCCTTGATTTGTAATGTGGCTGCAGAGACCAGCAGTAGCTGCTCTGAGTGAGATCTCCAGCCCCAGAGAGGTCAGCTTTATTGTGCCCGTGCTGGGGGCTGCAGAGGAATTCACCTGGATTTCAGACAGACTCCTGACAGGGCTAAACAGAATCACTGATCTCAGATCTGAGCTTCTCTCTGAGCAGCTCAGACTCCCTGCCTTGGGACTGGAGGACACTTCCTTAGCATCCAAATCTTCTGTGTTTACTCTGTGTTTTTGGGAATTACAGCCACACTACACATCCCGACTGAGCTGAAATTGCTACAGTAATTCCAAACACATCCTGTGCAATATTCTACAATAGAACAGGAGAGTTACAATGAACTGCTCCCCAGGGCCTGCAGTAACATAATTTGAAAAGAAAACAGAAATGATTGAACCATTTTGGCCTCTGACTCTCACTTGGTGGACAAGATCTGGTTGGTTAGAAGGTTAGATAAATGTGATGACTATGTTTAAATTACAAGGTATGATGATAAACATTTCAAGAGGATATTGCTATATTTAGTAAATCTCTAATAAACCACTGCTTGTAGAAGCTTTTACTCCAGCTTTCTTTAGAGCTGTCAAGACACTCTTTAGTCAGTGACTTTTACTGCTTGTCTCTATGCAGTGTTTGTTGAGCAGCTGATTATCTGATCATCAAACAGTTTCTGGTGTGTTTTGTGAAAGAAATACTTTAATTTTGTTTCTACTGCTTCAGTAGGACAATTTCATATTGGGTGCATCTGTTCTTATTAGTCATAGCTAAAGTAGCTCGAGGGAGCCCCACAAAGCTATATAGATTCTTTAAAAACTTTTGTGACAGATAAATTGCTTTATGACTCCCCACTGGGCTGATTTTTGCCATTTTCTGAAACTTACTTAGTAGAAAGCCTTTTTTAGTATTATTACTGTTAATTATTTTCCTTAAAGTAATAAGATGCTATTTTCATTTACAACACGAAAGAAGTTTGGTGTATACATAAAACATCATAATCTGACTTCAGTGCTATTTTGGTATCTCTTTTTATTTTTTCTCCTTTTTTTTAGTTAAACTAGATGAATTAGAAGCAAATATTTTGTGTGTATATGCAGTGTGGGTTCCTGAAAAGTGTGTGGGTTTTTGTACAGTCTCTTTCCTTGCATTTAACTCATCAGTTTCCAAACATTGGACAGGGCATGGTTTTAGGAAGAAGCTTCTAAGGAACACCACGAGCCAGGAAGGAATTGTGCTGTGATTTCACTACCAGGAAGAGTTTACTGGCAGTCAGTATAGAGACAAAACATTCCAAATGGCAGCGTACAGAGCCCCTGACATTCCCTGCTCACCGAGATCCCGTGACAGCTCTGGCCTTTGCCTTGCCTGGGCTCTGCTCACGAGGAGCTTCCCGGGAATGGTGAATTACCCCGCAGTGCCAGACGTGAGTGATGTGAGATCCAGGAAATGGCCGTGCCGAGAGGGGCAGGGGAGCGCTCTGGCTCACCCGTGCCTCACGTCCCTGGGATTCGCGATTTTACTGCAAGGATCCCTCCTGTCGCTGCAGCTGCTGCAATGCGCCCCAGCGGCCGCTGGAGCTGTTCCGCCGTGGCTCACGGAGTGCGTTCAATCTGCAAAGCGCCGCTGAGTCCTCGGGCTCGCACTCTGTTACTACACCACGCTGCATCTTTCCTTTAATGTGCTTCTACCTCCAGGGACGGTGCTGTCATTAACAGTGTGGTGGATGTGCTGTGTGACCCTCTCAGCGCTCCGTGCTCCCAGCACAAGGCCATTAATTTGCTGATTGTTTGCTCCTTCCTGATACTCCACCTGTCTCTGTTCTGTTTTGCTGCTGTCTCCAGGGAGTGGGCAGCGGTGTGAAACTCTCCTCACACAGCAGCTGAAGATGCATTTCTTTCAAAGCTGCAGTCGATTTCCTACATTACTATTTTTCCTCAATTTGTGATAGACTTGAGGTCTCGTTCCTTATTAAGTTGTTGTAGAGCTGCCTGTGACTCTGGTTAGACTGGAATCAACAGGGACAATGGGGGAAATCCCACTGCTTGCCTCTCCTTTCATCCACAGGACTGTGTCTTAATGCCTTGCACACTTTCTCAGCTGAAGTCATCTCGCATTTGGAAGGGATTTATGTTTCTATTTCTTGCTGTATGGATTTGTCCTTTGACTTTTTCATGTAGGTTTAAAATACAATGGAAGTGCCTGAACAGTCTGTCCACAGAGATGCCACTGAAGTAATTAAAGTCGTGCCAGTGTTTCCACTATAAAATGCATTTCTCCAAGTTTTATTACTCAGCTTCAGTAGTTTGTTCTTGTAAACAAGATGTACACTCAGACAAATTGTTTTGAAATGTGTTCTAAATGTCCCTTTGCAAATTTTTTGAGCTGTAACACAACTGGGGAGAGACCTGATCACTTGGCTGAGTTTTGGCTCTCATAAATCACAGAGAAATGTATTATTTTTCCTAGTGAAATGGTGCTACTTGTACCTAATGAGCCTCACTGCTGGTGGGGACATTGGGCTTAGCATTTGCTTCTACTGTGATTTCAGGGAAACATAAAAATGAGAAACTATCACTGTTATGCACAGATTAAATATTCTACCTAGGCCTAGGTAGCTATGGGGCATGACTGAATGTTTAATTTTTTTTCCCCTCTTAATTTACAACAACAAAAAAACCTTTACAAGACTTTATGGCACTAGAGAAGTTACAAAGGTTTGAAGGAGAAAAATAATGTCAGCAGGTTAGATGTTAAAGACTATAATGCTAATGATAAATATAGCCCAATTAAACGGAGCCACAAACTTTTCCAGCAGGTTCTGTCCTGCTTTAATGGCTGAGATTTACTGCCTGCAAACTCCATCTCCTTGAGACTGATATAAATAGAGACATAAAATGTCAAGCTTGACAAGTAACATTTCATATCAGGTGCTGTCTTCCTCATTGTGTTCTCCAGTCACAAATTGTCCTTTAATACCAAACTGTAAACCCACCTTTTCAATCAGCTTCAAGCCAAATGTTCCCTATTATAGTGTAACAACCTCTGCAGTAAAAAAAGATTTTGGCTCTGCTGAGCAAAGAATTTGCCCTGTGCATAACACCCCCCATTCTCTGCATTTCCATGTTGATTTTAAATATAAATTGTCATTGGGGAGATTTCTTTCCATTTCTTTTGGTGATGAGAAATTATTTTTTTATTTGCAACTAAAAAAGAATAGAAATAAGACCTATGTCAATGCATAGTTTAAATCTATCTTAAAATCCTAGTGTAATTTAAGTGTGTGCTTACAAGAATTACAGTTTGAAGAAGAGGGGACATCTGCACCATTAGTGTTTGAGACTGTCAGAACTCTGTAGGGGGAAACTTCCCAGTCTTTACATTCTGGAAAACATGGAGAGAAATTCCATTGAGGAAATTTAATGAATTCAAATACACATGTGAAAATTAATACATACCAAGAAGAGGCAGTGATCTTCTGTTGGATATTGGAAGTAGAAGGGAGAAATCCCTAAAGAGTAGGACAAACAGACTGTTCCTTTGGGGAGTGAGAAAATGAACTAAGAAGGGAACCCAAGGCAGGCACAGTGCAATGCCTGAGGGGGTTGTAAGGACAGACAGACGGTTTTAGCAGTAGGATGTAAGAGTGGAAGTGCAGAATATTTGCACTGGAGCAGGGCTGGGTGACTCAGTTGCTGTGGAAGGTTTGTCAGTGGGAATGCAGTGGAACAGAAGGTCAGGGCACATCCAGAAACTGCAGAGTACAGCAAGGTGAGGAAGCTGCAAAACGTTGCTCTGCCAGAGGAAACACTCAACATAATTACCATCCCAGTTTGTATTACATAACTTCAGAGGATGAGGTCTGCATTTAATTTATGAATGAGATACAATCTGGAAGGATCTGGATGTCTTCTCCCTTCAGTCACTCACACTGAATATGTAAGTGTGCGCTCACAGTGCCCCGTACCCCCAGCTGAAATGACTGCTGCTTGTTAAAAATAAATTCAAGGACAAGCAGTTGACTTCAGTTAAAAATACAAGCAACGAAGGGGTACAGCTGTACTGAGAGAGCATTTGGACTGCCGTGGCCTTGATACCTTGTTCATGATGTTATAAAGCTTCATTGTAAGGAATGACTCAAATACTCTTCTTTTTGCTTGAGCTTATTCTAATATAGAGGCTTTCAATGGGAACATTTCCTGAGTGGTAAATTCTATTTTGCCTTTGTATCTTCTGTCTCCATCTCTGCCATCTCATAAAATGTTCATTATGTTGAGCCCAAAGCGACTGAGCTGAACTTTCATGGGATGATTTGAGTTCCACAACAAAGCCCAAGATCCAGGCACTTGCCTGAGCTCATAACTCTCAGCAAACAATTGTAACCTCTGAGGATCTGTAGTGCTCCTCTGAGTTTGTAAAGTGCTTTGAGACTTGTGGATGTAAAACATGGTGTAGATGTATTGTTTATTTGGTTTGTAAATATTGATGCTCAGAACAACGTTGGTATTTTTAGAATTAGGCTGTGGTGAAACAAAATTGTAATATAGCTGAACCTGGGGCTGCAGTTTGTGCTTCCTTTGGGGTAAAAACCAAAGAGGCTCTAAAGATACTTCCACCTCATCCTGTATATTTGTTTGTTTTGTTTCATCCTTAGCCTCTCTTCCTTTTGGGAATTAGGACAATGGAGTACATTTCCATGTTTCCTGAAGTAATTTGCCTAAAATCTTCTACAATTACGTTTGGAACGGATGAAATAGAGTAGTAGGAAGTTCCTAAACTGCCTCCATGCTTATTTTTCCTGCCTCCTGCTCAGACAGGGTCAGCTCAAGGCTCTGTTTTGTCCGGTATTGAAATCAACCCGTTTCAGAATACTCAGGGGACAGAGTATGGGGGAAATGAAGATTTAAATGCCATTTATTTGTCTTTGTGGTGTTTCTGTTCCAGATCTTCCCGAATCCCCCACAAGAGGGAGTTTCAGACTTTCCTATGGGGGAACAAAGGCGGCACCAAAATGCGCGGCGAGCGCTGGTGCCCCAACTGGTTTCTGCAGATAATCCCAGTTAAAAGGGCTCAATGCGCCCACACCGTTGCCCCAGATGCCAGGCTGGGCCGGCAGAGTTGCTCCTGTCGTTGTTGTACCTCGGCTGTGGCGTCTTGCAGGGAGAGCTGTTCCTTGTGTCCCCATGGCTGCTGTTTAGGGGACTGTTGTCACTGGGTTGTCCTTGTTGGTCATCTGTGCAGTGAAGGGCTGGCTCTTCCTGCTGAGGGGCCTTTGGGCACGTGTGGGTGCCACTGTGCCGTGCCAGCTTTGCTCTGTAGCCACTGCCAGGGGACACAGTGAGAGGAAAGGCCTCTTGGGGAGAGCAGGGCTGGGTCCCTCCCTCAGCATGGGCGCTGCTGAACTTTCACCCTGGAGACAGATGCAGCCCCCAGCTGTTGGTCAGGTGTGTTTTCCACCCTCTGGCCAGAAGGATCAGTCCCGAGGCTTGGCTCAGTCAGAGGGAGACACGGGGATGAATATCAGATGGGTTTGTGGCCTTGAACTGACAAGCCAAGTAAATGATGCTGATTGATACTGAAAGGCTCAGCTGTGAGGAAGCCAGCAATGGGTTTGCTCTTCACCCTTTAACTGAAACTGTTCCCCACTTCTGGGTGCTTCCAGCGTGCTCAGGAAGGTCAGAAACGTAAGGGCAGACTTTGAAAGTTATTCTGAGCAATTGACTATGAAAACAGGGCTGTTTTTCATTCTCCTGCTGAAATTATTTGTGCAGAGAGCGAGACAGAGTGCAGTTGCATCATGCCAGCCACCTTCGCTGGTTCTCAGCTGCAAATTAAAGTAAAAAAACCTGGAGCAACTTTAGCTTAAGTGAATTTGAAAAACCTCTCCTCAGGATGAAAATGAGGAATAAAGGCAGAAGTCTATCTCTACAGATCTTCTCTGAAGGACCAGATCCACAAAGAGACCTGTATTAGTAAAAGCTAACTGCTTTTAATCTATTGTAAGGCTGCACTCTTATGAAAAGCCTTCTGGCTGAATGCTACATTCACTTATGTTTAACCAGAAAATCCATTAGAGGCACAGAATAGATCTTCAGTTCAGATTGGGTGAAAGGAAACCAAGGCTGAAACACCCAGAATAAGCGGCAGAAGTTTAAAAGAGCTAAGTTAAAGGAACCAAATTAAGGAATTCAAAGAAGTATGAAATAATTCAAAGGCCTAAGGAAGGCTGTCATGAAAATGCAATATTTCTGGTGACCCATACATTGTTCTGCAGTCCCTATTCAAATTGTGAAAGTGTTGGGAACACCACCCAGTGATTAGCTGGGGCCTGTGTAAGTTCTCCTGCATTCTTTTCCAGGGAGAAAACTCTGCCTTCTTGCACACACATGGGGAACAGCCCTTTCTAAGGGCCTTTCTCCAGTTCCTCCTGGAGCTCCTGCATCATGAAAGGAGACTCAGGTCCTTAACACCACGAGTAGGCTGCACAGTTTGCTACAAGGAGTAACTGTGAGCTCGGGAAGGTCTCTGTAACAAACACTTCTGTTTTCATATGGAGACAAACATAAGTACTTTCTGCTTAAGTGCCCTTCCTGCTTAAACTACTCACTTGGTGTTGATTTAGGAGAATGGGTCTTACATATCAAATGCAACTGATACTCCTTAAGATCCTTGAGATCAAAATCATATTTCTCTTGGGTGAAAATGAGTGAGGTTCAGTACAGGTTAAGTCTCACTATTGCTACTCTTGTATTAGGATGAGGTTCTACTCTGTGGGAAGGAATTGGATCCTTCTCTAAATCCATGCTCTGTGTGTTCATGCAGTGGGGTTTGTGGGCATGTTGGAGGGATATGGCCCACCTGAAACCTTTGCTTCTCTTCTTTGGCTGCATTCAACAGCACAGCATCTTTTACTTTGTCCAGCCTTACTTTTTTATAAAGGCAAATAACTTCCTGTGTTTATTTGTAATACATCTATTGACAAAAATAAATGCTCTAAACACATCATAGAAATTCTCATTTTAAAATACGAGGCATAAGTTCCTGTGAGTTTAGAGAAAAGAAAAGATTCTGTGGTAAATCAGTTTGTGAGATTTGTCTAAAGCATTATTCTGTATCTCTGCAGTCAGTGCTACTCAACATCTTTCCTCTTTGTTAAAGAGAATGCTCAAATCCATTAGTTAATTCAAGCTGAATAAACTCTGTGGTGTGCCAAATACTATAAAAGGGAATATTGAATTGTTCCTTGGAAAGGCCCCTAGGATCTGTCATGTCCATTCAATAATTTTTTACTAAGATGCAGATATGCTCCTGTGTCTTTGTGACCCATCATAATGTGAGGTTTGTTCCGTATGACCAAGTAAGAATATGAGCCTGGTGCTTGCTCAGCTGACAGCACTTGGTGAATCCAGTGATTGTGCTGTGAACTGCAAGGTCCTGAGTTCAGGTTCAGTCTGCTGGTGACACAGTTCTGTGTGGGGGTTTGGGTTTGTGACCTCCTGCTGCAGCAGCTCAGGGCAATCCATTACTCCTGCAGTTATTCATGGCACTGCCACTCCAGCTCTGTCATGTGGCATTCCAGAATTGCACAAAGCCCAGCTCAAGGGCCTGGAGTGAAAGCAAACACGGGGCCCTGGGGTGCTGAGAGGCCTCCAGGGGTGAATATTCACATCTACCTAACTGATAAAGCCCTATCACATCATCTCTTTGTAGAACAAATCCATCTTGGCTTGCTGCTTCTCCTTTTGCCCCTATTCTGCTCAGCCTGGGTGAGGGCACAAGGCTTTTCCTCCAAAGCAGGACAGGGAACTAGAAGTGTCTCTGAGGCAGCAGTGCAGAGGCACTGGCACATCCCTGGCCTCAGCTGCTCCTCTGGGAGGGCACAGTTGCTCTACAGCCTATCACAGGTAAGCACAGCTGCAGGGACACTTCACAGATATGATTTCTCCATATTTAATTTATGCTGCCTGCATTCAGATAGTGAAAGATCATCCAGGGAGACCTTTTTGCCATTGGAATAGCAATGCCTTTTCTTTCCAGCCTTCTTTGTGCTTTTGGAAACTTCATGCTATTTTCTGTGACTGTGTGCTACCTTTATATAACTCAGGTAATATTTCACAAGCATTTCAATGGACAATGGTGCTGTCAAGGACTGTGGTGCTGCTTCTCACATTATATTGCTAAGCAACATACAATACAGCAGCATGATACCTTCTGCAGTTGGTAAGGAGTCAGGCTCCAATATTCAGTAAAATTATTCTGATCTACTTTTCTGTTACACAAGAATCCACTCATTTCAGGACATAAAGATTTGTATAATTAGTAACAAAATCATGCAAAAGTTAGATGTTTTTGAGGTTTTTTTAAATTTCAGGAATTATATGTATATTAATATTTTTTCCTAATTGCCCCCAGAGAAGTTGGTCTTAGCTATTTTGAGATTGTGAAGCTTTCACTGACTTTGTCAAGACTTGCTTTTATCAAAGTATTAGTTAAGTAAAATGCTTCAACTTTGAAGCAGGTTTGTTTGCTTGCCTGCTTAAAATTACAGATGTGCCAGAATACCTCACTCAGCGTGGACCAGCTCGAGGGCAGAGATGTCAAATCTCTGTTCAGATGAACACAGTTATTTCATAACATCTACATGAAATACAGACTACAGTGTTTGATAAGGTAGAATCTCAGTTCTTTCATATATTCCAAACTCTTCTATTTAAAGCCAAGTTAATGATGAATTTGAAAAGATCTGATCACTTTGTAAATTCACATCTGACCTTTCATAGTGGAGATCATTTTTACAGGCTGATCTCATCTCTATAGAAACAGATGCATATTTTTGTTTATATTGATATTTTTAATAATTCAATAGGACCATCACTCACAATGTGAACCTCCTTTGAAGGGGTCTCTCTATTTCAGGAGACCCTGAGAGGAGAATTGTGGCATTTGAGATTTAATGAAGCCTTTCCTGTGAGTTGTTTCCTACTGGCTTTCAGCAGCTGTTAGCACCAGTTCCACTTGCTGGCCCTGGGTAAGAAAACTCTCGTGCTGTTGCTATCAAGGACTGCTTCAACATTCTACTCTCAGCATTAGCCACTGTGATAGGGATCAAAGGAGACTTTATGTTATTCATCTTTTATCTTAAAGGCTTGGAGCATGAGGTCAAAATCAGAGTTATTGTCAGTAATGAAATCACGAGCTGTGCAATATTGAGCAAGGCGGGATCGGCAGAGCCAGCGATGTGGAACAGAAATGATTTAGGTGCTTCCAGGAGGGACTGCTGGGAACAGCTGGGCTGATGTGGTGGGAGGGAAGCATTTGGGACTATGAGGAGCTGTTTCTCAAGGAAAGCTTGATCCCCATGGAGGGGTTCTCCCCTGGCTGGATGTGGGATGTGTGGGTGGGAATGTTGCTCCTCCAATAGCCAGGATGGTGCCAGAGCCTCTCCTTTTTCTGTGGGTGCCAATGTGCTCCCTGTGCTGGGACTGCCTGGGAGGGAGGCAAGGCCTGTGTCTGGAAACTCACTGCTTCCCCATGGATCTTTGCTTCCATATCCTAAGTCTGAAAGGAGAGACCCAATTTTGGGGAGCTGTATGCCTCTGGAGAGGTACTTAGCTCTCCAGGTGGCATATGGAAGAAAATCCAGGCTTTGAGGATAATAACAGTGGGTAGGGGGTGAGGCAGAGCAGCTCAGTGTGTGAGAAATGGTCTTCACTGGAACAAGAGCACAGTAAACAGATTGGCTGATAATGCTGAATACCAGGCAATTTCCTTTTAAATTAGCAGATGGGAGGGAAAGGAATATAAAAGGAAGTAAGAGAAAAAAAGAAGCTAATGATGAATGTTGAACAGGAACAAAATGTTGCCAAGACATCACGAGAGAATGAAGAATTGATGAAGAAAGGGAAATTAAATTGGTGCTTGATACAGGAGCTCAAAGAGCTTTGAAGCTCCAGCTCCAGTGTCTGAGGAGCATTTTATAGGATCCTGGGACAGATGTGTTTTACTGACGTGCCCCTTGTGGCTGCAGAATTGGTCACGGGGAGGATTTTGTGCTGATGATAAAAACTTGCAGCAGGAAGAGAAGCCCAAGAGGGGATCTCATAGCCTGTGCAGCCTGAAAGGCATTTCTGAGCATCAGGCAAAGCCAGCTTCATCTGACACTAAAATTGTTCTATCAAGTGATGAGAACTGATTATAGAAATTTGTTGTATCTCCTTGTCAGAATAAGACGGCAAACGAGGACACAGCTAAATCAGATAAAAGTAGGCTGCCAAAAAGGAGGGGGGAAAAAAGTATACTTTTAATTCTTCCAACTATTATAATAATTTCAGTTAGAACAAAGCTGAGAGATTGGAGAGTCTGGAGATGCTAATATTGCCCAGGAGGAGGTGGACACACACATCTGAACAGACAACAGCATCAGCAGCTGAGTCTAAAGCAGTTACACACTGCAGCAAGTCAGACTTGATACAGAGAATGAAGAAGTTAATGAGAAGATGAAGAAGCTGTACACACCTTACTGGAGTTTCTTGAGGAGATGGGATGTACAGGAAGATCAGTTGTAAAACCCAGCATGGTCCACCAGGAATGGGTAAAGCAGAGACACAATGCCTGGGTGTGGAAATGCAACTGGATCAATCACCTGCATACACTGGCAGGGGAACTTGTATTTCATTTGGCTTTAAGTAGACTAAAATGTTTTTCTTTCATTTCTTGTCTTTGTAGCTGTACTGCCTAAAATGCTGTAAGTAAATGTTAATTTGATTTGACCTTCATCTGTGCTGAGCTAAGAAGTATTTCAGAGTAAATGGGAGAAGCATCCTTCACCTGAGGGCCGATCTATGGTGGAAAGTTGAATCAAGAGGATGGGACTCCCAAATAACTGTTCCAGATTCCCAAAATACTCTGTAGGAAAGACGAAGGATAAGCCTCACATGGACTAATTGGAGAGGTGTCAGAGGAGTCAGGAGAGGAAGTGCAGGGTAGATGATTGATTCATCAGGACTTTTTGTTCATCAGCATAATGAATAGCAGGTCTGAGCCTCCAAGGATGCCAAGATGAGCATTTATTTTCTGTCTTTTCACCTTATGCTTCCTCTTCCTGTTGATTTCAGTAAAGTTTCGCATTTTCTAGCCAAGTCTGAAATGAGATTTTCTGGAAGTACTTCACACCCACACCAATATCTCAACAATTCTATGGAAACTGGGTTAAAACTGGTTTCTCTGTCAGGTATTTCGATCTGTTTCTGAGGGCTTGGCTCAGGCAGAACTAATTGAGTAAGCACAGAGACTGTGTTCTCATACTTTTACTCTGCCTAAAGCAAGGGAGAATATTGAAAAAGTAAACGTGAAACCAGAATTTACTGGACAACAAAAAGGAAGACTGACAGTAATATCCCAAAAAGAGACATTATAAGCTCTTTTTTAAAAACCAGAAACAGATAAAAACCCTAAGAAAGAATAAACCATCATTTATCTTGGGTTTCACTTTCCAAGTGACAGCAACAAACAAAAGTTAGCTCAAAACCTTTGCGTTTTGCTCTGGGAGTTTCACATAATGCAGGAGCCTGTGTGGAGTAATTTAGCCTCAAAAAGCAATGAAATGAAGAGGCTGCTTGATCTGGGAGGACAACAATTGGCTGAATCTCTAAACTGAAGGGGAAAGGAAGGAAAGACAGGAAACAGTAAATGAAGGGAAAAGGAGCAGGCTCAGAGCAAACTGCCTTTGAGGGCTCACACTGTTGTAATGCAGCAGCTTCGTTCACGTGCCTAAACACTGTGGAATTTTTTTTTCTTTCGAAGTTCCATGTATTTCTGGAGAGAACTTGCAAATGGAAAGGAGTCCAGCATTTCTATACTGTAACCATCGATGTGTGGGAATAATCTACTGCTCTGAGGATACTGAGATACAGAGGATCTGGATGCCAGTTTTCTCCCTCATTTACACTGAGTATGACACTGGTCATACCTGGAAGAGGGAAGAAAAGATGATATTCAATATACAAAAAGATTTATAAATGCTTCACCAGGGCTGCTTTTCCAACAGACTCTGTTGAGGATTTAGTAGTTTATTTGGATTATATTTCTTTTAGCCTAGACCTTCACAGAAGCATCAGGTGGCATTTCTGTCCATGTTTCAAGAGTCTGCGTGTGATTTCCCCCATGCTGCTGTGCAGTGAGATCCTTTCAGAGCTCCATTCACTCTGAATTTAGCTTGGTGCAAGCAGGAAGGATGAGGGAATTTCAGTGTTGTCTCCACTTGTAAGGTACTGACCCAGTGTTTGGATATCCTCAGGATCCTGGCTGAGTATCCAAATGTTTATGAGTATTTCTCTGCATTTCCCTTTCTGTGGGTACTTCCATCAGAGTTTTTGTTAATGATACATTGATATTACACCTGTTGCTGTTGTATCTCATTTCCATAACTCGGCAGTGAAGAGAAATGCTCTCTCCAAGGCTGTCCCTCCACTGAGGCAACACACACTGATCCCTGGGCATCCGGAACGTGAGCAAAGCTTTGCAGAGTTTTTCAAAAGAGCTGAGAAAACAGCAAATGCTTCTTGTTCCTGTTTCTAGGAGACAACTGCAGGAACATAGTGAGGAATCTGTAGAGTCAGCTTGGATGGAATCTCAGCAGACAGCTCGGTAAATTGGGCACAGGACTCTGGGTATTGCAGACCTTTTGTTATTTCTGCCCAGGAGTCAGTTTAGTTTTATTTTCTTCCATTAAACTGCCAGTAGGGTTTTACTAAAGGAGCCCAAAGACACTTTCCTCAGTCTGAAGTTTACAGTAGCAGGAGGTGATATTATATTCTGAAAGAATGTCCTGATGTTATTATCAGTTTTTGGCATCTTTAAAATATTGACTACATTTGATTGTTGGCGTTTTTCACAATAGAATATTTAATGTGCTCCTTTCATAGCAGTAGTTGTATTTTCTATAATTACCATGGAGCCTGTAACTCCGAAGCATTTTGTTGTTTTCTTTAGAATTTTGTTTGTTAATGATTACAAGATTTAGTAGTTTGTGGCAGAGATTTAAATAGAGATAAAAGGCTCAGTCTGTTCAGCAAATGGCTTCTGAAGGCAAAGGGGGTTCAGGAAGTGCCATGTTTTGGGCACGTACCAGACACAGAACTGCTCTTCCACCAGAGAACATCCTGATCCACCAAACTCCTAATGGTTCACAGCACAGAGAGCCCTGAGGGAAGGTGTGACAGGAGCCAGTCCTTGCACTGATATCCTGGGGAATGTCTTTCACATTGGCTCTTTCTCCAGCACTGATCTTGCAGCTTTTCACACTCCATTTCATCATTACACCTTTTTTTTTTTTTTGCACATGCTTTTTCTCTGTGGTGGAGCTTTGCTGAGTTCTGGATGAAAAGTTACCACCTCAGATGTGTGATTAGAGCATCACCTTCTTCTGAAAATTAAGATAAAAGCCTGCTGATTTAATAGCAGGAGCATTTGCACAGACAGAATCTTCATAGCTGGGGCTGCTCTGCAGCTGGGGCCTTCTGAAGATCCCAGTAATATCTGACTTCTCCAAATGAAATGGTTAAACTGGGAAGAACCTCTTGGGGAGATTCTTCCCCCCCAGTATGAAGTAACCAAGGCTGCCTCATTTCCATTTGTGCCTGTGACATATTCAAGCACATTTCTAAGAGCTGTAGTTCAGCTCAAGCAGCAAAGCAGCACAAAAGGGCTTTGGCATGAACTTTTGGAGTCGGATGATCCCTGCACTTGCTGTCCAGGGCAAGATAAGCTGCATCTCAATGGGAACAGCCCCAGCCATGAGCAGTGACTTTGAAAATGTGCCAGGTAAAGCCAAAGAAACTGAAGCCAGTTACTGGGTATGAATTGTTATTCAGCCCTCACAAAAGAGGAGGCTTTGACAACACCCCCGGTAACCTTGGCAAAGGGTTTTGTTAAGCAGGTCTGTGCCTCGCTGGCTTTTCAACCCGCAGGCATTGATTGCTCCCTCCTACATGGGAATTTGTGTTCTGGGGAGGGCTGGGTGGTGGCAGCAGCTGGGGCATCACGCTGGGCCTTTGCTCCACTCCCAGCAGCCGCCAAGGAGCAGAGCCCACTCTGCTCCCAGGGAAAAGCAGCTGGAAGTGCCCTCACTCCTCCCTGCACAGAGCCAGCCTCAAGGGCTCTGGGGTCTCCTTGCAGGAGCACAGAATCCTCGAGTCACTGAGGGGGGAAAAGGCCTTGAGGATCAACAAGTCCAACTGGGGTTTCTCCCACAGTGGGACACTACTGAGGATGATGAGTTATCTTCTGAATATTACTTTGAAGAATGGAGTGTTGTTCTCACAATGTCTCTTGGCTGCACTTGTTTATACAGTATTTCTACTTACTTTTCCCTGTAGATCTTTAGGCACCTGGTAGAACAGAAAACAGGCTTTTTATAGACTCTGCTGGCTGTGTTCTAGTGCTGCTATACATGAAGTGGGGAAACCTGGTCCAAACAGACCTACAAAGGAAACCCTTTCCCCTGAAATAAATCCAAGACCAGTTATATCACTGCATGTACGCTGCAAACTTACACTCTATTGCTTAATCTGGAAATAAACAATAACTTCATGATAAAGATTCAGTGCTGATCTGTGTGGCCGATAAAAGAGAGATGAGGTGATTTGCCCCAAGCTTTACAGCAAACCAGAAGCAAGGGTCATCTTTCTTGTTTACAATTTCACGTTACGGTGTAAAATAAATGCCAATGTGAGTGATGATTCCATCTGTTAGGAAAGGACATAGGAGTTAGGAAGTAGCAGCTCCCAGTTCCTCCAGCGTGAAGTCTGGCATATTGAGCACGACTGGAGCCTGGGACATAAAAGATGCTGAAGCAAACATCATGCAGCCATTAGGCAATTAGATAGAAGTTCCTTTTCTGTCTCCAAACCAGCTATTAAGGGGAATGCAGAGATGCTCTGATTAGGCAGTAACAGAAGACATTTAATTTCCATTTCCATCCAACAATTTCTAAATTCCTTCCTTGAAGAGTCAGCTTTCCAAAACTCTCCATTTTGTGTTCCACTTAACCTCATGGGTATTGCAGAGACCAAGCTCACTGGACTTCTCTTTCCACGCTCATTAGTTCAGTGTGCTTGGCTCATTTCCTAGGATTTGGTCTAGCACAGCCTCTGACCATCCAGCCATTTGTCTGAAAATCATTTCCCTCTTCACTTCTGCAGCTTTCCTTTCAGTGCCTGAGCAATTAAAATCCCAAGTGATCAAAGCCCTGGTCTTCCAACTGTCCCTTGTTTTTCACAATCATGGCAGGAGCTCCTTTGCTCCACTGTGTGAGCTGAGCTCAAACAAAGAAGGTATGACAATTGCTCAATTGTTAGGAATTGTGAAGAGTCTTAGCCAAAATATTGACATCATTCTGACTTACACATTAAGAATTAATTTTTACTAGGTCTGTAACTACAGATTAGCAAATCATTTGGATGTCATTAAAATCAAATTAGTTGTGACAAAAAAAATCACTGAGGTCTAAATAACTATTGCTTTTCACTTTCCTGTCTTGATTTCTTGATCTTAGCTGTTCTGTAGCATTCCTGGATTATTTCTGACTCTCCACAAGGAAAGATTTCTTAGGTGTTTATTCTTTTCTGGCTCTAAATTGTCTCTATTATGTATATGCAGCATCTGTTTCATGGCAGAATACAAATTGTTTCTCTGTCTGTAATTTGTCTTGACTCAGATGTTCCTTGCGGAACTCTGGGTTCCTTTACGTCGGCAGTCCCGATTCCCCAGCATTTTTAGTGCCTTGTGATCGAGGAGTCAGTGAGTCACAGCCTGTGTTTGTAAATCCCCACATCCTGGGCTACACAACAGGCAGATGATACCTGCTCAGGCCTCTGAACCCCAAAAAGGTCTCCAAACCCCTTCCCCAGCCGTTTCTGACAGCCTGGAGGGGTGCAATGTGTCAGAACTTAAGACACTTTTTCCCTGATGCTGGCCCGTGGACATGACCCAGAGCAGGTGGAGCAGTGCTGACAGGCTGTGCCATGTGCCTGCAGTCAGAGTAGGTGTTTTTGTGGGGAAGGTGGAAAGAGGGAGGTTTTTTTGTTTTGTCAGCGAGTGGGAGAAGTATTGAAGTTGTAAAGAACATCGGGAGCGTAGGGTGCGAGGGGGGAGAATAGAGGGTTTGCAGCACTGTAATTTCCCCCAGGGCAGAGATCTCAGAACAGTATTTAACGGGGGCTATAGACTGTGCAATACTTAAAACAAATAGATGGAAATGAGTCTTTCTGCTATTAATATGGCCTAGCCCTCAGGAGCAGTGCTAAAATGGGTTTGCAAGGCGCAATTACCGCAGAGTCCTGTCAGGCTGCTGTTAATTCCTCCAGGCAGAGCTCCGTGTTTTGCTGCCTTCAGCCAGCCATTCATTTGTCCGCCCACAGCCCGGAGCCCCCGGCGGCAGCGGGGAGCTCCAGAGCCCTTCCCAGGCTCCGGGAAGGGGGAGCTGCTGAGGCGGGAGCGATACCCAGCGCCCGAAATAGCAACCCCAGTGCTCCGGCACCCCCAAAATGCTCTCAGGCTGGCTCTAGCTGTTTAGAGCGGCTCTTGCCCTGGATTCTGTGAAAGGCATTCTTTTGAAACGAGGTATGTTTTAATGCCTTCGCTGGAGTGTGGAGGAAAGAGTTTGAATTGTGGGTTCAAGGTAGAATTGATCCTGAAAGCTATATTTAAAGAATTAATTCAGGATTGTTGTAACAGCAATGTGAATTTACCTTTTGGAGGCACAGCTTGGTTTAGAGCTGCCCTTTGATATATTTTTCTGTTATTTTGTGGACATGTCTTCAGAGAAAATGAAGTTTTTATTCCTCAGCCTGGTGGTGGAGTCTTCTTCCTCAACCCTTGCACTGTATCATTTATCCAAGAAGTTCAAAGCATGTAAAGCTGGGAGGTTTCGGCTCCTTCCCTGTGAGATAAGGTATATTTCAATGTCACTGTCACAGGAGATGGAGGCACGGGGAGCAGTTGTGAATTACGAGAGGGCTCGAGGAGGTAGTGGCAGAGCCAAGGAGCAGAGTGAAGGTGACCTGGCTTGCAGAGCTCTGATCTGGCTGTCAGCTGACGCGGGCTCTGTGGAGGGACTCTGGTGTCATTTACCATCCGAGTCCAGCCAAGCTGGGGCTCGTCCTTCAGCTCCTTTGCAGGAGCTTTTCCAACGCCAGCCCAGCAGCAGCCCTGGCTTGGCAGAGCGGGGGAATGCAGGACAAATGCAGGACAAGGTCCCCAGCCAAAGGCTGCTGCTGCAGCGAGTTCCGAGCGCCCGGCGCAGAGTCCCGGAGCTGCCTCCCGGCCGGGCACAGGCTGGGCTCTTCATTCTGCAAACAGCCTCCTTCTTGCCCGTGCCAGCCCGGGGGACACGGGAACGGCAGAGTTTATTATAAACTGAGCGAAGGAGCAGACCATTGCTGGAGGAGATCCAGGGTTATAAAAGATTGGAGCGGGGGGGGAGAGGAGGAGGGAACAGGACATAATTTGTGTTTGTGCGTGAGGGGGGGGCAGACTGGTGGCTTCGGCGAGGCATTCCCCAAACCCTCAGGACCTCTGCCTGGTTTTGGTGGGATTTTGGGCAGTGCATCCCGTGCTGTGTCAAAGCCCACTTACTTTTTATTGTATCAATCATCCTCTTTATGCAGCACCACGACTCGGAGAGCGCTTGCAGGTCCTGTTCTGAATGAGCTGCACTCGCTGCCAGCTCAGCCTAGTTACTGCTGTAACTTAGTCTGGGGGATGGGAGAAAAAGGTTGCTGCTACTTTAAATATAATGCATTAAGAGGATGCTGGAAAAAGGCCTGCATGCTGTAATACCCAGCCATCGAGTTGGAAAAGGAGCCAGATGTAATACAAAAGAAGAAACACAGCCTCTTATGGATGCTGCACTAATTCATAAATCAGGTGAATCAGCTTAGGCAACTGCTGTGTTTTTATGCCTCTGCTGCATGGAGAACTGCATGTTGGATGCTTTTATTTGAAGTAATGGAACCAGATAATCCTTTGGACCAGGACAACTCCAATGGTAAGAAGTAGAAAACATAGAAGAGAGAGGGAAAAAAAGGATAATGAGAGTGTCTGAGTTACCCATCCTGCTAAAGGCACAGGGGTAGGCATGTGTTTGTACTGTCTTCTGCATGGATAAGTGGAAATGAATGTGGGAATGTGCTTCACAAGAGCTTAGAAATCCCTCTGTTTACAGGGTCTGGAGACAAACACGCAGTAGACTGATGCACTGAGATATTTATTCTACTGGCAGGAGCAGGGAGCAGGCAGAATTAACCTGTCTCCTGAGCAGTCTGTGCAGAGGGCAGAGGGACCTGTGCATTCCACCTTACTCAGTCTGGGGGGCTTCTTGCCACTGAGAAAAGAATGGAACTTTGTGTCGTATGTGCTGTCAGATGTGGCATTTGGGAACAGATTCTTTATCTGCAGAAAGCTTTCCTACAGGCAGATGCATGAGTAATTTACTTAGGAGGATATATTTAGCCAAGGACCACATAAATTCACCCTGGAATTAAAGTCCATGGTTAAAAATGCAGCTATTCCATGGATTTACAGCATTCCACATGCTGATGTTCTGCTATCCAGTCTATTGGAAAGCACACAAAAAAGCATAAATTGAGGGGAAAAGTTGTTTGCAAGTCTTATTTCTCTGTTAGTGGAGAGAATTGGCTGCATTGAGGACAACAAAGTATTCATGTTTATGAAAACAATTTCAGATGGTGATTTTTTGAATAAATTGATTCTCAACTGTTTAATATGCATTTGGTATATTCTGAATACAGCTTGAAATCCACTAAATATTCCACTTCCTACATAAATATTGTTCAGGAAGTAGCTGTGGATTTCCCACAGCATATTCTCTGGTGATAAACAGAGCTTCAAGCCTGACACAGCTGCGGTGTTGATATCACAGAGACCTGAAACTGTGTGGAAAGAATGTGGTTAGGGGAATGGAGTAACATTTAAACTGTGTGAACAGTTCACTGGGCAGATAGAAGTGGGCAGCACTGCTTTACTCGGGGCTCTGTGCCCTGCTGAAATCGAATTTAAAATAATCAAGGACAGATTTCAGTGGTGTTTCAAATAATGATATTTGCATGAAAATGTTAAGAGGGGAGTCTCACGTTATTTCTCTTTTCTACTCTATTTCATATGTAGTTATATTATTTCCTCTCCAGAGGAGCAGCATCTACCTCTCGTATCTCATACCTCCTCTTAGACCACTGAGACACAGGATTAAATCTCATTTACTTTACAGCATGAAGTTATAGGGTTTTCAGAGAAGTGCATGCATAGTTTGAGCTGATAGTAATAAAAATATAAGCAGGTGTTCTTGCTCATCCCAATGTTAGAATCTGGCTTTTTGAAGTCACAGAGAGTGTTTGGGTTCTGAGAAAAATACAATTTTAACTTTATTTTCTCTAATATGTTAAATTCCTCGCTGAATTTAGAATGCATACATAGGTTCTCATCCTCTTCTTACAGACATCTAAAATATATTCTGTCACATTGTGTAGAAACTTCGTGTTCCTACAAAATATTTGAAGAAGTCAGCAAACACTGGGAAGGTTCATAAGCTGGGAAATGAGAGATAAGCAGGCACTGCTGGTACCAAGGATCTGGGAAAAAACTTCACTGCTTCCCCTTCCTGTGTAAAACCCCATCTTCCTTTTAGTTTTGTTTAAATTACTGTGATTTAAACTATCTCATTGTAAACAAATGGGTTGAGCCATTTATTGACCACAAGGTCGATTCCTCCCCCTTCTGCCGCTGGCGCTGCAGCGCTGCAGGACCGAGGGGCTCAGCTGCTCTTCTGAGATCCCAGGCATTGCTTTGCTTGAGTGCTGTGAGCAGAAAGTTCTCAGGACTCAGCAGAGTGCTGCTCAGCAAGATTTGCCCCTCGAGAACGTTCCCCAGCTCTGGGAGCAGCCCCTCAGTCCCTTGGATATGCAGCAGCCCTGGACCTGGGAACAGTTGTGTTTATCCCAGTGGGCTGCTCATGTGACAAGTCTTAGTGCCCTGGGGAGTGACCATGGCTTGAAACTCCTGTGCTTGCTGTAAAAGTGCCTTTTTACCTTCCAGAATGCCAAATCAAATCCCCTTTTCTGCCTGCAGAATGAAGTCCATTCTTTAATTTTTGCTCACCTGAGAATCTGTGTGGATTTACCATCCACCCTAAAATTCAGCCTCGGCTCCTTCTGTGTTGCTTATTGCCAGCACAATCAAGAGATGATTAATGACAGAAAAAGCTGTTCTGAAGAATTTGTGGCAATATGTACTTGAGAGCTGTTTTTTTTGCCTCCTGCAGCCCTTGCATTTGCTTACCAACCTGCATGCATTCAGCTCACAGGACGTTGGTGGAATATTCAAGACTGGGAAGCTGTGTCTCATTTCTTAGCACAGGGGTTTTTTTTCCTAATCAAATTAAGTTGCCAACTTTTCATGGAGATGCCTCATAGATTTATTATTGCTTGTAGCTGAAACAGGGAATCACCACTCATTTGTGTGGGGGCCTGAAATGAGATGTAAGCTGTGTTGGTTGCCTTGGTGCAACAGCCCCTGCAATAAAACCATCACCTGTGGGTGCAGTGGTTACTGGATTTTTCTCTGTGATTCTCCAGGGAGCTGCAGTGCTTGACAGCCTTGAACACAGCCTGACAGGCTGCTCTTCATCTGCAGATTTGTGCAAGGAGTAACTTTTCTCATTCTGTACGCGGGATAAAGGCTCACAGAAAGCTACAGGTTCTCATATGGATTTTAAGAATCATTAAAGCAACCCCCATATTATTTGCTCCTTCTCCCCCACCCATTATTTTGTTTCCATTCTCCAGAATGCAAGCATGTAGTGAAACATTATTGTCATTTTATGGTGGCTCATAGCTCTGACTTTTTGAAGTGTTATTTTTAATGTACTGGCATGGATTTACTTGATCTGTTTACAAAAAAAAAAAAAAAGGTCATGGAAGAAACTTGCTGAAGAATGTGCTGATTCCAAAACCATAACCCTAAATTACCCATTTTGGAGGGATGACATATCAGAGCTATGGATTTCTCTTTTGTACTACAGCCACTTGCTGCTCCAAGAATAAAAGACAGCTCAGCAGCTTTCTGCAAGCTGCTGAAGATTTATAAGATGTTTTATTTGTGTGCAAACTCTTGAGTACAAAATATCTATGAATTATGTATTCATTGTGTCTTTTAATTGCTCAGATCTCAGTTTGTAGAGCTCTTGTCAACACTGGAACCACCTCTGAGTTTATTCTTTTCTGTGTCATGACAATATTTCTTTGTCATTCAGTTGTTAATCCTTAAAGAGCACAATATTTTTATTAGACTTTTTAAACAACCTTGCAGACCAGATCCCAACTACTGGTTTTAGTGGCATGATATTCCCTACACAATAGGTCTGAATCACAGATGCAGATTTTGTGCCACAAAGAAATAAAATTAAACCATTGTGCTTTAATAACACAATAATTACAGCATATTTTTTCAATCTCTGACGTACACATTGAAGCAGGTGAATTACCTGGATGACAGCCAGGCTTGAACTTTGTCTGCTGTTGGTAATTGAGATTCTTCAGGCACTGTTCGAGGGCAGTAATGACATCCTGGCCTCAGTGACCTTGGTGTGCATTCAAAATCACACCTGGTAGAGAGGAAAACAGAAGCAAGGGCTGAGAACACAGAAATTTTTGTAGGTTATGTGTGGTAGCAGAGTTGAGTGGGAAAGCTCCCAGGGAATGGAAGATCAAGGATTCAGCAGATTACTGGGTACTGGTTTGTAGATGCATTCTGCCATTTTCAGGTTGGAAATTGAGTTGGGGACAACCATTGCATGCAGTGGTTTCCTCTCTGGCCCTGCTGAAATCAGTAGAAGAGGGCAGAGCAGTGAGTAAATAATCCCACTGGATGATGGGCCTTTAGCAAGGGAGAGCCATCCAGATGGAATCCTGAAGGAATAGTCAAGGGATGGAATGTAACCATCCATTCTTGGAGGAGCTGGAAACAGCCACAGTCATCTCTTGGTTCACTGGAGCTGAAGAAAAGGGTCTTTTCATAGTCAGGCAAATTCAGGGCCTCTTTCATATTCCTCCTAAAAGAGAGGAACTTCAGAGTGCTGTGAGGGACCCTCCCAGATCCATCTCTTCCACACAGCACCTCCAGTCTCTCTCAGAGCTTTCTACACCAGCCACAGCTGGAAGGTGGATTCAGCATAACTGGATGGAATGGAAGAGTGCACAGGCAAGGGATTTCCTGGGAGCACAGACCAGGGGGAGTTCCAGGCATGCTTTGAATGTATCAAGGTGTTTATGGGTGAGAAGCTTTTAAATTAACGAGACTTTGGTAGCAGCTGACAGGGACTGGAGGAGCCCCGAAGGAAGTGTCCCTTGTTAATGAGATCTGAGCCCCATATTTGAGCCAGTGGGGTTTCTGAGCCCTTCAGCCAAGGGTTGTTGGGATGCCATGGACGTAACTCAGCTGCTGGCCAGAGAGGTGGGTGGTGCTGATGCTCCCCATCCCTGCTGACAAATCCACCCTGCAGATGGATGTACAGAACAAAGAGCTGCCTGCCCTGAGCCCAGCTTCTTTGTGGTGTCTGATCGGGAGGTTCCTCAGGGCATGCACGGGGTTATCCCAGCACTTAGAGCATTATGGGGATCATGTTTGGATTTAGATGTGCTTCCTCTCCGGGCATCTCCAAGGAACCAGCACATGGGAAGCTGTAATTGCTGAGCATTCCTCCTGCTGGTAGAGACTCAGAGGCCCAGCAGATGCCTTGCTCAGTGAGTCAGTTGTCAAAATTATTTTGGCTGCTATGGAGCTTAGTGCAGGGATCGGAAAATACCTGCCAAAATGAGGCTTCAGAAAATGTTTGTTTTCCTAGCAGATCTAGATATGCCTCCAGTTTTGTTTTACACCTTTAAACACTTCTCTAGCTGCAGCTGGAGGTCGGTGGGCAGCTGTGGCAGATGTTAGAACACAAGCCCTTGTTCTTTGTGCTGGAGCTGCTTGTGTGGGTTTGTTTGCTTAGTGTTGGGTGGGCAGGGCCTGGCTGATGGAGCAAAACGATGCCTCTGGATGTGGGTGCTGCTCTGAATCCTAGGGAGAAACCCTGATATTGGTGTTTTGAAAATAGGAAAGTAAGATGCAAATAGTGTTCTGTTACTGGGTTCAGAATGAAGAAAAAGGAAAAAAAGACAAACTAATAATAGTAAAAGTTAGTCCAGAGTTCACAAAATTTTATTGTCTCTCCGACTGGCCCTGTGTTTGCAGAAGTGCTCTTAGAGCCTTTCTCCTGGCAGGGAGAATATCCCTGAAGAGTTTTTCACAGTCCATGTGTCAGACAGGAATGCAAAGGATCAATTTACAGCCAGAGACAAAGATCTGAAAATGTCCGGGGGGACCTGGGGGAATGTTTCTCACCCCAAATACTTTCAGTGATTTAAGTGATCCCACTTGCCCCAGTGCAGCCTTGCCGGGTTCAGCCCTGAGCAGCAGCAATAAAAACAGAGTCTGTGGCTGCAGCAGGGCTGGGGCAGGAGCTCCAAGCCCAGCGAAGCCCCCTCGAAGTCACTGCTGAGAGAGTCAGAGCTGGAGAGAATTCCAGCGTGCTGGGAAAGCTCAGGAGTGCACCACGGTATTCCAGGGAGAAGCCGGGTGCTGGGCGTGTTTCCATGAGTGACTTGCTTTGTTTAGCAGATCATCCTTTATTATTGGCTTGCAGCTGTCAGAAAAAACAGGCGTTGGGCTGAGGAGTTGTATTTAGAAGTGCCCTCTGGATGGTTTGGAAGCTGCACAGAGCAGTTGGAAGTAATTTCCAGTTCAGTTTGGCCAGTTTTTTGTTAATGGTTCTACTTTCGCTGAAAGTTGGTAGTCATTTTTATTTCATGTATTCTTAGAGATACTTGTTTTATTGAAAGTTTCGATTTGTCATTTAAAGTTTACTGGTAAACTTCAGCAAAACCTGAGGATTGTATTCATCTGTGTCATGTTCTTTGCACCAGGGTCTGTAAAGTCAGGCCTTAATTTTAAAAATATATTTTGATGTATTCAGCAGGAGATGGCACGAGGGGTTTGTCTGAGTTGTCTGGAAGAGCACACACACATTTCATCCTTTGTTTTGACTCTTACAAATGTTTGTTGTTTTTAAGACTGTAAAAAATAAAGAGAGAAGGTTTAATTATTGTGACTTTTAACCCGAGATGAGGCTGATCACACAAATTCACGACACAGAGAAAGTAATCAGCATTTAGGATTTAGGGAAAAAAGCAGGTGCATTCAAGTTGAACCGGAGCTCAGCACACTGAGGGCTGCTGACCCGCCTGCCTGTGCCTCTGCCGAGGAGAGAGGCAGGTTTTATTTTCCCTGCTTATTCATTTTCTGAGTCATTCATCTTGTGCTATAGCTATTGAAAACTGTAACAGAGTCTGGGAAGCACTTGGCTTTTGAGTGCTGCCTCCTGATTGGACTGGGGAATGCTGCTGTTCGGGAATAATGTGTGAATACCATCTGCTCCGAGGAGCCGGGAGCCTCCGTGGATTCTGCTGGAGAGGCACCTTTAGCCAGGACTCCCGGCAAGGGGAGCACGCCTGCCTTCCCTCTCCCTTACCCAAACTTTTACTTGTCACTGGATTTCCTTTCTGTTTCCCCGTGGAACTTTTTTGTGCTTTGCCCGAGGGCTGAGTTGCTTCTCCTGTGGGTTTTGGGGGTGTTTTTCCTTTATTTTTTTTCCCCGTGTGGGATTTCTTCTGGAGTTCAGCATGCACACCAAGCCGGGAAATAAATCAGGGAGTTTTGCAGCTGTTTATTGCAGCACGAGAGTTAACGTGGAACGTCTGAGTTGCTTTGAGAAACTACTTCCAAAAATTTGACCTGCTCATAAAAAGGTAAGCAGGGAAAGACTTTGGAATTTCGGGGCTGATTTTTTACTTGCAGGGGGGGTTTGTTTTGTTAGGAATGAATGTGTCTCATTTGCAATGTACAGTTGCCTTCTAGCAAAGCCTGGGATCAAAGACTGGGGTTTGTCTCCGAATTTCTTTAATGAGCAGAGTTGGAACAATGATTGTCTCTTTCTCTTTTGTGTAGAAATTCTTTTACAATAGGTCTTAACCCAAACTTTCTGCAGTGTGAGTGTAATTGTAATTCAGAACAGCAGCTCTTTTTCGGGTTTGTATCTTTTTGCAGAGAACTCTGAGCTCTCATTCTCCTGCTTATGGAATCTCTCTGTTATCTCAGACCAAGCACAGTTAGTTTTCAGCAGTCTGTGTTTCCACTTGCAGAGGACAAGATGTAGTTTGTGAGCCTGTTCAATCCTGCCCAGTAATGACCTGCAGGGAGAACTGGGGCCATTCCTGCACCTCGGGACAGCAGGCCTGACACCACAGCCTGGGGGCACCACTCTCTGAGCTCTCCCATGTGACTTCTAAAATACGGGTATGATTTTTTCCTGCAGGTTGCATTCCAGTCAGACTCTTCTATCTGTACAAGGCAAAGTTAGCAAAGGGACAGCAAGAAATATTAATGGTTTGTAAAATGCTGTCCCTCCTTCCTGTGAGCCAGATTATTCATTTTACTGTGGTCTGTTCAAGGGGGAAATCTGCAAAAAATATTTCTAAGACTTTGCTGAAGACTCATTGTAATTTTTTTTTTGACAAATACCTGATTTTCAGTTTCTCTTGTGTTGGTATGGTGATGGTAACTGTGCAGCAAGTGTGTGAGTTGTATGTGCTGATACATACTGCAAGGCAAATATTCAGTACCTGTAATTAAGAAAACAGCAGATTTATGTAACTGATGCTTGATCTGACCTGAACTTTTCATGTTCAATCAACTTCAGATAAACAAGAGAAGATCGTGATCCTACTGTGCTTCCTTACAGCCAGGCCTGTGGAGCAAATGTTAGGGACTACAGCAAAGAGCTGTTGCATTGACACTGAAGCATCTTTTCACTTAGTCATTTTCCTGGCCCACTGCCACATCATCAAAAGCAGCTCCTTTGCTGAAGAAAAGCTTACTTTGCTGAAGCCTAAGTCAGAAAATTGTGGCAAGTCACAGAAGGAATTCGGAGCTGGGCTTTGGTGATCTTTGTGGGTCCCTTCCAGCTCAGGGTGTTCCATGATTCTGTGGAGGAATGCCTGGATCCCAGCAAGCTGCAGCACCAGCACAGTCCATTAGCTGGAGGGCTCTGTGCTTGCTGGGACATGGGATATGTGGGTAAGGTCTCACAGTGCCACGTGTGCCACTCGTTTTATGGATGCTCAGAAACCTTTGAAAGGTCTTGTGCACCAGTCCAACTGGGGTTTTCCAATCGTATCACATTTTGGGCACAGAAAAGCTATTTCTGATTCACTGATAATAATAATGAGAACAATAAATGCTTGCTTAGGTCTTTCTTGCTGGAATTATATTGTCAGTTGTAGATTTCCCAGCCTATGATTGGGCCAGATGTGATGATTATAATGAGGAATGAACCTCTGAACTCCAGAAAATCTCTTCCATTCCAGACCTGGCTGCAGAAGGTTTCTCAGCCACTGGCAGAATATGGGATGTGGAACCAGAGCTCTGTAATTCCATGGGATGTTCATATGCATGCTCAGATCAAACACCAGCTGCTTGGAAAAGTGTGTTAATTTTTTGCTTTCCATACTTTATCCAACTGCAGTTGGTTCACTGCTCTGACTGTGATAGGTATTTTTGCAAGGGTAGAGTTTCCTGGTTATAAGCCTTCTGCAGAGGGTTCCTGCTGGATCCCTCCCAAACACTCCACAACTTAGCCCTTGTCAATATTTCCTTTTAACAGGATCCTGTGTAGCTGCAAAGCCCTTTTTGTTTGCCTGCCTGTGCTGGTGTGCTGCTCTGATCACCAGCACTGCAATGCTCCAGTGTTTTTCCCTCTCTAATCCAGATAACTTCATGCCAGCTTAAATGTGCTGCTTTTATCCTCTTCTTCTGAAGGGGAGCTGAGTTCGAAGTGCCTTGTCCAGGGTCACACACACGGAGATTTTCTCATGGAATTGCAGTGGCACAGGGTCTCCTGTGTTCCCCATTAGTCCTTTGCCATTTTTCCTTCTCCACACTCTTCCTCCTTGCCCATTTCCCTTTCTCTGCTCTTCTTCCCAATTACAAATTGCTGGAGGACATTTGTCATTTTGCTGTGGAGAGCACAATCCACCTGGCATGTCTTTTGGAGTCTGGGAAATCTCAGCACAGGTTTTTCAGCAGACCAGGATTTTTGTTTCCTTGAAGATGAAGGATTCTCATTTTCACTCCAAGTACTTTATTTTGCTAAAGTGGCAACTCTGGCAGTGCAACATCATTGCATATTTACAGCCTAATTTCAGAAATCCACATGGATTCCTTTCCTCTTCTCCTCCACCACAACTCTCTTGTCTGATTTGGTTGCCAGACTTTCTCTGGGAGTTCAGTCTCACTTAATTCACAAAGAATGTGGCTCCTTCTGCCATACTCAGTGCCTGGAGTCTAAATCAGGACATTTCTAGTGAACTTCAGCTTAAGATAAGTCTGACCTACCTAGAATTGAGGTTTCCAGTTTGCAGACATGACCCAAAGTGATGAGGCTCTACCATTACCATGAAGTTCTCTGCCTGTATCTGTGCTAGCCTTGTCTTTTATATAATCTAATAGTCCTTTGCCAAGGAGTAAAATGGAATAGGAACTATTTTTGTGCTCTTGGGAGTATTTTTGCTGGCTCTGAGCTCCTTGGAATAGATGCCGCCTCCTGTTATGATGTCATCGCTCCTGGTGCTTGCCAGCAGACTATCAACATTTTAAAAATCAAGATAAGAAAATCAAGATTAAAAAATTGGTATTTTGCCTCCATGTAGATCAGATGAAGCACAGAAAATGGTGTTTTAACACAGAAGCTTTGATGGGGAGAGAAGGACTTAGGAAAAACTGGGACCATCCAGTGGCAAGCACAAGAGAGCAGAGAATTCCTGGTTCCTGGTTCAGACTATGTGAAACCATTTTGCAGAGCAGCTGTGGAAGTGAAAACAGCAAAAGGAGGGTTGATAGAGAATTTCCTCATGGAAATTTTGGAAGTCCTTCTTTCTCTCAAGGAATTTCAGCCCACGTCTTCTCATTTGTCACAGGAGACTCTGCCAACAGCCTGTCCTGGGGTGGCCTGACTCAGAATGTCATACTGGGAATGGGATGGAGTGACTGGAGCAGGAACTCCAGTCAGTCTTGGGCATTTAGACTTGAAAAAATAAAGCCAGAGCTTCATGGCAATTTTGAGAGGGGCTTTTGAATGCTCAGACCCTGATTTCCTACTTGCTTGTTCTGAGATTGTAGTTTTTAATTTAGGAGCAGAGAACTGAAGGCAAAGAATGAGGTCAGTTGGGATGAGTCTGTTAGACTTCTGCAGCCTCTGTCTAACAGAGCTGAAATTAAATGGCTTAAGGACCGTGTGGAAGAATGGAAGCTCTGGAGTAAAGTCAAGGTCTGAGAATTGGTGCCTTATTTTAGTATTTTTGGTCCAAAAGGCCTTTTGAGATTGCTGTAGTTTTGTGTGCCTTTGGAAAGTGCTGCCTGACTTATTGATCTCAGGCATTTGAGCTGTCTAAGAACAACCTGGTGAATTTTCTTCAGCTCTCCTTTGAAAATGTTGGTGCTTTGTCAGTAAATCAGCTCAGTTTTGGTGCTTACTATAATTTTCTTTGCAAATGGATCCCACATCGAGAAATGTTACTGAATATTTTAAGCTAATTATATATGTACATATTTTGGTGTTGGATACAGATTAAATATGAATTAAAAACCATCTCAGAGAAATATATTCCCCAATGGATTGTAGGAAACTTTCTCCCACTGTAAAAAGCTTGTATCCCAGTAAATGTAACATGGATATTTTAAAAGTGCTGTAATGTTTAAGGGTTAAAGGTCCATCCCTTACAGATGCTTTGGATGTGTTCTCTGGAGGCCAAGCCAAGGAACAGTGTGTCCTGTCCCTTTCTGTCCTGATTTCTAGTGAGTCAGTCCCTGATTTTCCTCCAGTGAATGGGCAGATATGCACCTTTAGAGAAAAGATACTCAGTTCTCTGTTCCTGATCTTCCATGTTTCAGGGAACATTGAAAACTTCCAACCCTTCCCTTGTTGTTTCTTCTTTTACCACTTGAAAATGTTCTTGGGAGATTTTATCTTGCACTGTGGATTGCTGGGTGCATTAGCACAGCTTCTGCTTGCCAGAGCTTTCACTAAGTAGAACTGGTTTCAATAAATCATTGTAGCTCTGGAAAGTCTGGAGTTCCAGTCATGGCAGCTCGGATGAGGGAGGGGGAAACAGGAATACAAGAGCTTTTCCATCTGGGGAAGGAGCAAAGGTAATTCTCCACAGAGGAGTCTGAACAGAGAGGTCTCTGATGGAAGGTTGTGGGTATCGTTCTCCTACAGGCTGGATTAATATTTCATCCAGAGAGGTGGAACAAAGTCTTGTTCTGGTTGAAAGTGGAGGAAGTGAGTGATTCAGCTTATTTTGTCAGGCATCTCCCTGCCTGTGACAAGGTGCAGTACAGTTTTTCTGGCCATGGAGAGGGAGTGCTCTGTCTGGAGTGCCAGTCAGAGATCCTGGAGCAATTGCTTGGCCTTTGTCTCAGCTGACCCCTGCCTTGCTTTCCTGAGCAGTAGAATTCCCACCCCAGAGTTAAATCTCCCTTTGCTGGTGATTCAGGCTCATACACAGCACATCCAAACTGCTTCAGATAACCTGTGTCTGTCAAGGTTTGAAGTAGTGATCTTCTTATTTTAATAAATCCTTTAGTATGAAACTGGCTTTAACCCCCCTTTGCTATTCCTGTTCCCTGTCCAGGGTAAGCTTGGAAGTCTTTTTTTTTCTTTTTCTTTTTTTTTTTAATTGCTACTTGCTCTCATAAGCCATACGATGCTTTTGATAACAGTCATCAAATTTTACAGCTCTCACTATAATCTCAGTGCTGTTAACCATCTGCATCTCTCCTCGTGTTCTATAGAAACTGAAGAGAAAACAAATACATAGTTAATTTTAGCACATCACTCCTCTTAATGGATTTTGTGTCCCAAGTAGCAGCACTGTTTAATGTGTCTGCAAATAACCTCATGGAAACAAGGAAGGATCCACACACAAGGACATTCCTCAGTGGTTTAAAACCTTTAGGGCTGCGTTACAGGGATCAGGAGTGGGCTGCAAAGGGTTTGAGTCCTACAAAAGTCTGGACACTTTGATTTAAAACTTCTGTAAGTTGTAACCTCTGTTTGGGGAATTTCATTCCATGGAATCTGAACTTGAGACATCATCAAACAAAGTCAGGTGAAGAGTTACCTGATGAGCTGTGAGCAGTGACAGGAGAGCAGAGCAGGGAAGAGAAACCTGGGCAAAAAGTGTGGAGAAGCTGTGCTCTGTGAACGAGGCAGGCAGCATGGATACAGGACTGGGATACTGGTCTGGAATACAGGGCTGGGGTACAGGGCTGGGGCACAGGCCTGGGGTACAGGCCTGGGGTACAGGCCTGGGGTACAGGCCTGGGGTACAGGGCTGGGATGCAGGACTGGGATACAGGGCTGGGATACAGAGCTGGGGTACAGA
>VZTB01013648.1:171418-255239 GCA_013397245.1 Thryothorus ludovicianus | reverse complement strand
GGACAGCCCTGGGGACAGCACTGTCAGGGAGCAGCACTGCCGGGGGACAGCCCTGCAGGGGACAGCACTGCCGGGGGACAGCTGTGCCAGGGGTCAGCACTGCAGGGGACAGCCGTGCTGGGAGAACCTCAGAGCCAGCGCTGGGCACAGCGTTCGCACCTTGGGCACTTCCCGGGTGCTGCCTTGAGAAGGAATTCCCTGTGAGCAGCTGGGTTTGCAGCAGGGCTGTGTCCAGGACAGGGCAGTTTCCTTAGGCTTTAACGTGCTGACACAGCACTGGCGTTTCTGCCTTTTCAGCTGGAAAAGCTCCCTCCCTTCTCCCGGGTTCCTCCGTGCTCAGTGCATATAACAAATGTTTTTCTGAGACCACTGACATTGTCTTGGCTTTTTATGGTTTAAATGGAAGCGGTCTCGTTTCTGTTGCAATAGTCAAAGCAGTGATAGACTCTGAGGACTTTTGTTTGTGTGACCTAGGAATGCTCAAAAAAGTCAAACCAAATTTACAGAGTGGTACACAGTGCCTGTGTGCAGAGCACAGCCTGGCCACAGCTGGGGAAAGCTCCACAATACCCTGTATTATGTGGGTTTATGGAAGGGAGTTTATGAGTGACATGACCCAAACAAAAAAAAACACTCCAGTTGCTGACAAGATGACATTCCAGGCTGTTCCTGAGTGAAACAAGATGCCTTCCATGTAGGATTGCCACTTACTGTGTGAAGGTAACCATGGGCTACTTCCTGAAATTGCAAAGAATTAGCATTTTGGGAAATTCCAGTTCCTGATGTCTGTTTTCAGCATTGCTGCTAAGTGTTTTACCACCTCAGGTGTGTCCCTGCTTGCCAGGCTGTCTTGTTTGGAGTGGATCTGGAGGAAGTTTGTAGCCCTGCCCTGATGAGTTCTGTTAGGAGCAAAAGTGCCTTTGTACAAGGAGCTCCAGGACCCTCCAAGCCCCCCTCAGTAACAGGAATCTGCAGCCTCTTGTGTTTGCCCTGACACAGTAGGTGTGGGGTTCCTGGTCTCTGTGAGACTCTGAAGAAGGCAGAATCTGACCTTTGCCAAGGCTGATTCCTTCAAAGACAAACACCACGCCTGTAAACATTCACTGCCCTGCTCAGGGTCACAGGGCAGCTGCATTTTAGCCCTGGCCAGCAGGAATCCCCTCATACTGGTGAGCCTGGGCTCCAGACCTGCCAGGGCTCCTCAGTTTGGATCCGTGCTGCCCAAACTGTGGTGATGGGGGGATAATCTGCTCCAAGGGCTGTCAAACCTCAGGGTTTCAGAAGCAGCAAGAGGTATTTGTCAGCTAATGTTCAGACCTGAGAGGTCCTGCTGTCAGAATATTGATCTCAAATTCCTCCAGCATTTCTTCTGTTGGGAGTTGGACCTGAATTTCAGAGTGCAAAATGTGCTCTTCCCAGATTGTTCCTGATCTCCCCCTACACCTTCCATTAGCAGTTCTGTGTACATGAGTCTCCCTTGTCATCCTGTCAGCCCTCGTGGTCTTTAAATAGTCTGTAGGCTCTGGGTGGTGATCACCACATTGTTCCCCCTCCCTCTGCAAGCTGCTCATGGAAAAGAGGACAAGAATTACTCGCTCATACACTGCTTGTTCATAGTCCAATTTTAAAATCATCTCCTGCTCGTCTCATTTGCCAAATCCATGAAACCAATATCCTGCCCAGCTCTCAGCGAGCAGCGTAGATCCCAAGTTACCCTTGGAATTCCAGAGGGATCCTACCTCGTCCCTGCTGGCAGCAAACCCAGACACAGCAGTATCACTGCTGAAATGGGCTGCACACAGGGAGAGCCGTGTTCCTACTAAATTGTTTGGTTGCTATTTTTTCTCCTCGAGGGGAATTCCATTCATCCCCTTTCAGAAGAGCCTGTTAAACTCAGCCAGTCCCGAACTCCCAACAAATGTCCTTTAATAGTTTCAGATTTCAGCACGGAGGCCTCTGACTGTGTGTTCCTTTAATACGTTCACGAGTCCCCTGGGAGAACTAAGCCAGGAATAACCAACACTTTCTTAAGCCAGGCCTCCTGCTTTAAGGTTGTGTTTCCTTTCCCTTGCTCATCTCCACAGCTCCCACTTCCTCGTGCTTTGCATTGCCCGTTCTCAGCTCAGGTGTTCTCAGGTATCCAAGAGGGGAGTGCTGCATCCTCTGCTTTCAATTTTGCTGGCTGAAGGAGCATAAAGGACTCTTAACATTCTCTGCAGTTGCCTCTCAGCTTGGCATACTGATCATTTCAATAATAAAGTGTTTCCTTTCATTCTCCAACAGTCAGGCCCCTGCCAGAGCCATAATTGTTCACAGATGACTCATTTTGGCTGCATGATCAAAACCAGGGAAAAGTGCTGTTTGCACAGGCTTTGAAACGGGCAGGATGGGAAGAGATGTTCACGCTTGATATTTGTACCATATGTGCTTTCTAAATTTTATTATAGAACCTTTACATTTCAAAAGAGATTCTAGCCTTGTCCTGGGGATGATTTAGAAAGGAAAAGATAAGTAGAGTTTTGAGTTAGGCCAAGATTAGCAAAGACTGAGTGTGTAGTGTGAGCTGTGAGGCTGCATGCTGCTGGGGCTGGTGGGAGCTGTGCAGTGCAGAGGGGCCATGGATGTAGATGTGTATATGGATTTCTGTGCAGTGTTTAGGGGCTGTGTATGGATATCTGTGCATTGTTTAGGGGCTGTATATGGATATCTGTGCAGTGTTTAGGGCTGTATATGGATATCTGTGCAGTGTTTAGGGCTGTATATGGATATCTGTGCATTGTTTAGGGGCTGTGTATGGATTTCTGTGCACTGTTTAGGGTCTGTATATGGATATCTGTGCAGTGTTTAGGGCTGTATATGGATATCTGTGCAGTGTTTAGGGTCTGTATATGGATATCTGTGCATTGTTTAGGGGCTGTGTGTGGATATCTGTGCATTGTTTAGGGTCTGTGCATTGTTTAGGGTCTGTATATGGATATCTCTGCATTGTTTAGGGGCTGTGTGTGGATATCTGTGCATTGATTAGGGTCTGTGTATGGATATCTGTGCATTGTCTAGGGGCTGCACACTCACTCATGTTTTGTATCACAGTCCCACTGCACTCCTCATTCTGCACAGAATTTGTTTGGAAATCCTGCACTCACAGTTCCAGCAGGTGTTTGCATTTTGTTCCCTGATGAGAAGCCAAGGAATGTTTGCAGGGTGCCCGTGATGCCCCCTCACCAGTGCTGGCAGTGCTCTGCCCTGCCTGGGGGTGTTCTCTTGTCACAGAGTTCTCCTCTGTCCCCGTTGGGGGGTCAGCAAAGGGGCAGCAGTGAAGTTCTGGTTTATGGTGGAGAAGAAGGACATGGGAGGATGATTCCTGCAGTGCCATTCGTCACCAGGCATGAGCTGTGTCAATAAGAAGCTGCTCTTTGTGTCTCCTCCCCAAATTGCTTTGAGGCCACCCAGCTGTCTTAGATAAAACACCAAACAGACAAACTTTGCCTTCTTTGCATCAGCGTGGCGTTTTGACTGATGGACTGTACAAACCCTGCTCGTCCAAGGCTGCTGCCATGTGGATTTCCAAGGATGTGGAGACAAGCTGCTATTGGCTGGGCCTTTGCAGGGGCTCAAAGGAAAGAGTTAGACTTGTTAATCCAGGAAAAATGAGCTTATTAGAAGAAAAAAGGATAAAAATTCAGTAGGAAGAGGGTTTTTTAGTAGCTTTTTCTCTCTAAAAATATACCAGGCATATCAGTAGAATGGGAGCATATAGACTACATACACTTGTGAGTGGAAGATCTGTATGGAGAAGTAGGAAGATAAGCAGAAAAAAACCAGTTTGAGCTGATGCTGCAGTAAAGGAGCATTATTGGGCACAGTGTGCCTTGCTAGATATTTTCTATTATTTTGTTTGGAGTGTCCTTTATCAGATCACCACCCTGTTCCCTGCTCAGGGCTGGTGAGGCCCCAGCAGGGTGAGAATTCCCAACGCTGGATCCTGGCTCAGAAGAGCTCAGGCACTTGGAGGTGTTGGTGCCCTGAGCTTCCAAACATCCCAGCCCTTGCTTTGCTCTTGGAGTGTTTTTCATACTTCTGTTGTTTGAGGGAGGTTCTCCACATTTTGCAATCAGCTGCTCTCGGACAATAACATCTCTCAGCACAGCCCTGTGTTGTTGTGCCAGAAGGAAAAACGTAAATTTAAATAAACCACCCTCACAATGGTATTTAAAAACTGATTGCAGGATTTCCAGTTGCTTTTGTAAAGCCCTCTTTAAAAACAATAGCTACATTTTCATTTTTCAACTTGCTAACAGGGAATTCTTTTAAAACAGAGGGTGTTTTCTGTGCTACTCTGTCATGTCAGCCTGATAAGGAAGATGGCTAAAGATCATTCCTGCCAAAATATTCCTTGGATGAATCATCTGATGCCAAAAAGCAAGTGAAACAAGCAACTGTATTTGCAGTGGAGTTTGCAAATTATGTGGCAAGGAAAGGAAG
Organism: Thryothorus ludovicianus; assembly: GCA_013397245.1. Lineage (NCBI taxonomy): Eukaryota > Metazoa > Chordata > Aves > Passeriformes > Certhiidae > Thryothorus > Thryothorus ludovicianus. The sequence continues at coordinate 250,757 of VZTB01013648.1, read as the reverse complement.
AAAATAATCTGTCACATGAAAAATGAAGTTTAGACTGTGTGTATATAAATCAGTGATTTGTTATATGAGCATGAGATCATTATCAGGCATTTAAACATGAATTGGAAGTGCCTAATCTATTAATTAATCAGGAAATAAGTTTTACATAGCATGTGTAATCAAGTTAATCTTTCATTTCACTTGCCAGCAGAGATGCTGCTGTCAGTGGATGTTGCCATGAGATTAAACACCCCAAGAGCTGATTCCTGCTGAGGAGGAGCCTCAGGTGCCCAGATGGCATCGGGAGGGGAGGGGTTGCTTCCCTGGAGCCCAGGGCATTCCTGAGGCTGGGAGAACTCTGTGCACGGCATTCCTGAGGCTGGGAGAACTCTGTGCACGCCGGAGTCCTGGGCTCTGCAGCACTGTCAAACCTCCTCTGCCCCCCTCGGGAGCAGCCCCAGCCTCCAGGCAGGCGAGGAGAGTGATGCCCTGCAGGAGCCTTCTGAGAGGTTCATGGCTTTCCCCTGACCTTTAGCACACCACATCGGAGAGCCACAGCACCAGAACTCAGTAAATAGCTGAGCCTTCTGCTAATAATAACCCATAAATCTGGCACAGAAAGGCAGCGATGCCAGACTTTTATCAACTCCTTCCCTGCAGCAACACAACAGCGAGTTTACTGCTGAAATAATAAAGTAGAAATGTTTTTAGGAGTTGATTTATTTTGTTATATGAATATTTTGATCAAGGTCAATGTGGATTATGTAGTTTATTACAATAATTTGTTGTTACATCTAATAATTCCATTCCTAACCTAGAGGTGATGTGGGGTTTGTTTATTTAAATGTGCAGATAGAAAGGTAAAGATCATCATCTGGGCTCCCTTCCCTATGGAGGTAGGACCAGGTGAGATTTTGGGGTCCCTTTTGAGCCCCTCCAGGGTCACAGCAGAGAACTGCCTCAGTTTTGAAGTGGAGAAGGAAATGGGGGATCCTGGGAAACCCAGAGCTGAAGTTACTCTGTTAATCACTCAGTGAATCACTGCTAACGTTTTATTTTAGTAATAAGGGATATTTGGGAAGAATAGTTCTGCTTAAACAAATATTTCCTCCCAGCAGCTCAGCGTGGAAGGCACACAGTGCTGGGAAGTGTTGTGCAGCTCCCAGTTACGTCTGAGGGGCTTTGTTTGATTTGGGGATTTGTACAAGATTTTTCTTTTTAGTTTGGAATTCTTGCTGTACAGTGGAGACTTCACACTCCTGGGTTTTTCCTCCTGGTGAAAGGAGCAGGCTGCTCTAGGGCACAGGATGTTTGATTCTGGTAGAAGTTTCTTCTTCCATTTGCATTGGGCTCCATGTGTTTAATTGCTTCATTAGGTCTGTGGGAATTTGGCAGAAACCTCTAGATGGATTTTGACTTTGTAAATTTTATTAGCATCGTTACAGTCAGGCCATAAAGCAGCGTACCCGAGTGGAGTGTAGTGTGAGCAGAGCGAGCGGAGGCTTTGGTTTTGGTGTCCCCCAGCTAAGGCGGCGTGAGAAGCCGCTGTTCTTTAGCTCCATGGTTGTGCTGGAAGCGGGCAGGAAATGCGCTGTGCTCTGCGGCCAGCCTCGCTGTTCCTCGGAGCGCACGGCGGCCGCAGGAAGCGTCCCTGGGCTCCAGACACGGCGGCTCTCGGTGCCCGCCCGGGCCGGAGCCGTCCCGTGCCAGCCCTGCCCGCGGCACCCGCGGAGCTCGGCCTCCTCCCGGGGTGTGTGAGCTCCCCCCTCGCCGTGCAGAGATTTACGTGCCATCCAAAACTTGTTGGCAGTTGGAGGTGTCGTTTCTCTTAGAAATTCTATTATTCACATTCTAAAAATACATGATGACTCTTCCTTAAAATCAGGACGTTATTTATCAGAAGCAAATAACTGACTTTCCCACTTAATATTGGGCACATTCCTTGGATTTTTTTTTTCACCTGAGTGAAAAAGAGGAAGTTAATGTCTTTTAAGTACATTAGACTGAATAAGTATTTGCAGAAGCAAATATGCAGAAGTGTCTGTGCTCTAGTGGACAAAAGATGCTGTAGGAAAAAAAGATGATTGTGTTGAATACTTCTTCATCCTGAGGGAGTCTCAGGAGACTGTGGAAGCTCCATTTACTCTTTGGTCAAGGATCAGGAGGGCAGAGTTCTGCCTCACTCTGCCCCAGCCTTCCCCTGTGATGCTGAGGAAACCACTCGGGGCTTCCCTTCTCCAGCCCTGGAATGGGCCTGGGAGCTCCATCACTGCATTGCCTCGGATCCTGAGTGCTCTGCACGGGGACTCAGCTCTGCACATCCCAGAACGGGCCGTGGATCCTCCTGTGCGTGTGTGGCCCTGCCCCGTGTGCAATGACCCTGATGACAGTGAAGAGCAGGCACAGTCTGCATGGAGGGAACTGATGCTGGCAGAATTCCTGTCCTGCTTTAACTTCAGGAGACTGCCTGAACACTTCTTTAATATTTCATGATTCACATGCACATTCTTCCTCTTGCTTTTTCATATGGCTCTGCTTTTTCTGCTCATTAATATCATTAAATATCTACGCTATGACTGCTTTTCATTTACATTTGGATTTCATCCCCAAACACACAGCAAGAGTAATCCATAGTCTTGTGGTAGCTGTGACACCATTCAGTAAATGGAGAGCAGTACATTCTCTGCCTAAATTTAGAGTAAATGCTTTTCTCGTTTTGATCTCCAGTCTGTGAACCATTTTGTTGCAAGGCTCTCAAGAAGCTGCTACATTCTACCTCAGGTAGTAAGTAAACTACTTTGCCTATGTGCACTCTTAAAACAATCATCTTGTGTCCTTAAAATACTAAAAAGAACTCGTTTACTTTAATTGTGCATATGAAACTTTCCTTCGTAAGTCTTCAAACAAATAAGTCACTGGAGCTTTTGGTGTGGGTACAGCAGAATGGAAAGTTAAGTTATCCTCACCCAGAGGAAATTACCTTCCTCCCTGCTCTGCCTGTGAGCTGATGTTTCCCTGGGAGCCTCCTGGAAATCTTCCAGGCTCAGAGTGAGCTGGAGTCTGCGAGGGACTCGTGAGCAAACTCAGGAGGGCACACACTGAGGGTGTCCAGCAGCTCTGACAGAAACACTGTTTCTCTTGGGTTTAAGAGATATTTTGTACAGATTTTCCCTTCCTGCTTTTCCCTCGGACTTCAGGAGGAATATGATCCTTCTTCAGGCACAGAGGGGTTGCGTGGGACAGGGAAATTGGGGTTGCAGTCTGATTTTTATTCAATTTCTTGATGGTCTGTCTGCAGTTCAGTGGCCTAATGCAAATTAGAAATTAAACTGATATCCACCACTCCTCTCTGCTGGCTGAGCCAAAACTACTTTTTGTTTGGTTGGTTAAAATTTTGGGGGTTCTTTTGTTGTTTGTTAAGTTTAAATTTCGAAAGCTTCAGTTCATTCCTTTATGAAAAAAAGTCTGGGAAACTGAAATGAAATCCCTGAAGCTGCTGTCTCAGAGGCAGCCTGAATTCAGAGCCATGAATTCTGTGTGTGAACAGCTCAGGGCATCCTCAGACCTGTCCAGATCAGGGGTTTGGGGCTGACTGGACCCCACTGACAAAGCTCAGAAACTTTTGCTTCCAAAATAAGGAATTCAAGTTCTTTGCCCTAAATTCTGAGGGATCTGTGCTTGGGAAGTTTTAAGGGTAGGGTGACAGCAGCGTGCATGTATTTAATTATATTTAATTCCACGGGTTAGGTTGATGTTCAGTGCTGGGGAGGAGGAGTTAACACCCCCAAAATCACTCCTACATTGATCTCCAATTGCTCTTCTTCCTGAAAGCTCCAGCAGAGCTCCGTGACTGAGCTCATCCAGCTGCCTTTTGGAGGGAGCAGCCAGACTGGCATGTGTTATTTTAGAGACAGAGATTTAATGCTGTCAGCTTTTCTCCCGAGCAGTTCATAATCCCACGTCTGAGTGGCAGATCCTGCTGTACACAGAGCATTTGTGTCAGGGTGTGGCTTTCAGAAAGAGAAAAAAGTAGTAAAGAAGAAAACAGAGCAGTGTTGGATTAATTGGAAAGGTCCAGCCCAGTCACATCCCCTCACATGGGTTGTTCATTTTCCTGCCTGCTGCTCTGAAGCATCTGAAATGAAATCCTTCAAAAACGTTGTTAAGTGAGAGAGACAGAGCCAAGCTGGTGAAACTGGAACACAACTCCCAACCATTTATTTATATTTTTATATAAGGCTGCTTTTTCATGTCATGTAGTTTATAGTCCCCTATTAACTTCTCCTGCTTCACCTGTATGAGTGTTTCTGAAGGTACCAGGCTGATTAAAAATGAAATTCCCGAGCGTTCCCACCTCACATTCCATTCCCTCAGAGCTTGAGGAGCTCCCCAGCACCCGCCTCTCACATCCCCAGAGCTTTGAGGATGAGTCACTTGGCTCCTGTTAAACAAAATCAAACCTTCCCTCTTCAGATCCTCTGAATTTGGGTGAGCTTTTAAAATGGTTTTGTTTAAACTTTCATTTCCATCAGTGCCTTTTTTTTTTTTTGCTATTGGGAATTACAAAAGTAAATTGGATAGGCCATTTTAAAGATATTTCTAGTGATAAAAGCATAATTGTAAAAGACTCCCTTCAGAGCTTTCATTCCAGTTATTATGACACAAAATTGCAGAGAGACACCTGAATATTTGGGTTCTCATCTACAGCAAATCTTTAACCAAACCTCAGTATTTTCAGCCTTTCCCATCACTGTGTCCTGGATGTTCTCAGCTCCGTTTGGGAATTGAATCAGCTGCACAGGCTGAGTCTGCTCATCTGGAAAGCAGTTCGCTGTCCCAGTATTTTTATTTTTTTTATGTACCCAAATACGCAAAAGGAGATTGTTCTGGCTAAGAAGAAGGGAGCAGATGCGCAGTGAGGAAGGCTTTTGCTGCGTGCCGGGCTCTGGATGCGGTGTCCCGGTGCAGCATCCCCCTCCCGGGCCAGGGAGCCTCCGCTGTCCAGCTGGGATCTGCCTCCTTGACCTGAACTTGTCTTTGCCCCGCCGGGTGCTCATTCCTGCGCTGCCTGAAAGCTGGCGCCGAATTCCTCACGTGTGGCCTCAAAACCAGGCATGGACTTCAGGGAAGAGCGAGACTTGAGTTTCCCTCCTGGAAGGGCCTTTCTCAGCTGACACACAGCGTGGGTTTGCTGCTCGCCGGGAATAGCAAAACATGGCTTGTGTTTTCCGATGTTTTCCATGACTGCAGAAATGTGTGAAATCCTAAAATCGGGGAGGATGGCTGGTGCTGAGGAAGGGACTCCTGTCCCAGAGCAGTTGCTGAATTGGAACAGTTTCTGCCTCTTGTTACTGGAGGTACAACACAGGATAATCCAGGGAAGCTTTCCAGCTCCTGCTGAGGCTCCTGCTGACGGGGGAACGGGGCTCATCCACAGCCAAGCCTGTGTCTGGTCATGAGACACCACAAAGATAAATTTGCACAGAAGTCTGGGAAAAATGACAAACCGAGGACACAAGGCAGAGTTATTGTGCAGATGTTGTTTCGCAGCTCGTCCCACTCAGATGAGGTTTCTCTGTTACCTGCCAGCCTGGGAGAAGCAGCAGCCACGTGTTGAGATCTTGGCCACCATGCTGGGTCTCTGAAATGTTTTCTGTCACTCTTCCTTCAGAGTCATTTTTTTGCCAGCATGGGAAGGAGCTCAGGTGCAGGATTCTGGACAATTCACTTCTGGCCTTTTGAAATAGTAAATGCGGGGTGACATTTTTTCTCTCTTTAATGCATATATATCGGTTTATTTTCTTCCATGGTTTAAAGTGTTAATTCTGCCCATTGAAATGTAATTTTATGGAGCAATATGAGCCGGAGGCAGAATCTTTGCTGCCATCAGGACCCAAATGGTAAATAGGCCCTTTCTCTAATTTGTGGGATGTGCTATAACTCAGTTTGAATGTTGAAAGGAAATGGGCCTCCAGGGGAGTCTGGAGCTCTGTTCATTCAACTTCTAATTAAAGTTTTCCCCTCTCAAATTTCACTTTATTTTCCGGGGCTTTTGCTCCATGATGATTATTAACATGTGTCCCATGGCCAGGAAATCATTATCCCCTTCCCCAAGGCAGCCTTTCCCCGATGCCTCCTGCAGCAGAGCCGCAGCCTCCTCCCGGCTCTGCGCTGCTGCTCGGGCCGGGGCAGAGCGGCCGGAGCCGGGGCCGCGCTGCGCCGGGAGCTGGGAACCCTTCCAGGACGCTTTGATCAGATGCTGCTGTCTGGCGGAGAGGATCCAGGCCAGGATTTCTTCCAGGCTATGCTTCACGTTTCAGGAGCCCAGGCCAACTCTGGCTTCCTATTCCTACTCCAGCAGCCTTATCTTTCTGGGGGCAGGAGTTGTTAGCACAGTTTATCTTGCTGCGAGTCCTCCCTCAGCTGAGACATGCACTCCGGTGCCGCCTGCTTTTTTTTCCTCTCTCTCTCTCCTTTATGTTTTCTTCTTGTTGTTTTTCTTTTTAAATGTGTCAAGTGAAGAGTTCCTCTTCCCCTCTCTCCCTCTCCACTCCAAAGAACCACCCTCCAGTTCATTAAAAGGCTGGGACCGTTTTGCTCCTGTGCCAGAGGGGAGAGCGAACCTGCAGCCTGCATGTGCGTGTGTGTAAAATAGATCCAAAAATGTCCATGAACAGCAGGAAAAGTTCTGGGAGACCGTCCTACTACTACCGACTGCTCCGGAGGTCACGCCTGCAGAGACAGCGAAGCAGATCCCGCAGCCGGAACAGGCTTAGCAGGGGTAATTGCGAGCTCTTTCATTGCCGTGCCCTGCCCGCTGCCCGGTGTTGCCGTAGGTAGGTGAGGCTGGGCCGGGCCCGGCGGCCGCTGCCCCGGGAGCCGCTCGGGCTCCGCACAAGGTCAGTGTGCGAGCGACTCGGGCCACGCGTGGCTGCTCTGACCGTGCCCCGTGGGGTGCCACTAACCCGGCCTTGCCAGCTAACCGGGGACAGCTTGTGCCGTTACTTGGAGACCTTTGGAGGCCTCATTGATGCTTGCAGGGCTTTGGGAAGCCGTGCTTAGGAGATGCAGAGATGTATCGCCGGAATTTGTTGTTCTTCGTGAGCAGAGTGTCACCAGGGGGTTGAGATGACAAAGCTGAGAACAGTTTAGGGGTAGGATTTTCCAAAGAGCCTAAAGATTGTGCTCCCGAGGCATTGCAGAAACCGGTGGGACTTGAAGCCCCAAATCACTTTGCACTTTTAAAAATCCTACTCTAAAAGGGCCTATTTGTCCTCATCAGCAGGAGGGAGGTCCACTGAGGGATGTTTCTGTAGGGCACAGGCAGCCCATTCCTTCTCCTGGAGGCAGCAACTGACCCAGTTGCATTTTTAAAACAAGCTGTTCTGCCTTTCTTTTTCTTTTACTGTGAAATAACTGTTTATTGGTTCTTTTCCTTGTCGTTAAAGCAGCCAAAAAGTGGGAGTATGTGAGTGTTTTCCTATTGAATTTTTTCAGAAAGGAGGAAAGAGGGTTCTGTTTGCCCTCCAGTCTGGCAGTCCTGGTATATTTATCATGCTGTGAGCCTAATCAAAGCCATTAATGGAAAATAACTCTCTTTTTCTTGCTATTGTGTGAATAAAAAGCACAACTGCAACTTTCCATCAGGTGTCTGTGCAAATCCAGGCTTGGACTTGTCTCAGTGCCTTTAATTCCAATTTACAAAGCAGATTTTAAACTCAACTCTAGCACTACAAGATTTAGCTCAGTGCAATGTCCTCTTTCCTCTTTTGGCACTCAGGATGATTTTAAGGATTTTGAATCATTGCTGAGAAAACAATAGGAAGCTAAATCAGTCCCTGAGCTTCAGCTTTTCCTTTAAGCGGACAGTGGTTTTCTTTGCATGAATTTTTTTGTTGCTTTGCCTGTCAGGGAGGAGTGTTTGTAAACTCCCAAACATGTCCCAGTTCCCTTTCCCTCTTTATTTGTGTGCTGTGCAAAACCAAAATATTTTACTCTCATTTCAGTTACTGTGACAAACTAAATGTGTTTAGTTTCGTTTAGGTAACCCAGTGTGAACTCAATGGCATCATTTGTCAGGAACACGAGGAATATATAGGCAGATTTGATGGAAATGGGAATCAGCCCGAAAATTTGTAAGAAATTGGATTTGAACCAGCTGAAATCTTGTTGCTGTTGATCTCTCCTGGAGTATTTTGTGTTGTCTTTGGGATCCCTGCCTCTCAGCACTAGCTGAGCTCCTCTTATCTGTAAATCTGAAAGGGATTTGCAGGGCTGGATAAGAAGTTTCTCTTTATTTTTGATCTGGTTTTGTTGTGCAGTGGTGGTGTCACACAGCTCGGGCCAGGCTGGGCAGGGTGATGGAAGGGCTGGAATAATGCAGCAGGAATTCTTCCCTTAACAGTTGTGTTCCCACTGGAAGATCACTGAACTGTTGGGCTCTGGGGGCTGTGAAAAATGCAGAAATCAGAAGGAGGTTGTAGATTTTGGGGGGTGATGTTGCATTCAAACCCTGCCAGTCTGGAGCAAGGAGGGAGCTGAGGGCCCCCTCCTCAGAGGCTGATCTGCAGTGGGGTTTGCTGTGTCTGGCTGGGATTGGCAGAGCCCAGGGATCCTTAGTGGGAGGTTGTCATAAATTCAGGCGGATTGAAGTTACTTCACAGGAATTGGCAATGTCTGTTTGCCACGTGTGTGTTTCCCAGACATCCTCTTGGCAGTTTTTGCACTCTGCAGTCTCTGGACCCTTTGCCAAGATCCCCACAGGGCTCAGGTGAGCCTGTGACTCTGCTGGAGGAGCAGGGATACCTGGAAGTTGATCTTTTCCAAGGGATGTCACTTCAGCAGATGCTTTTGGACAGGGAGCCTGCTGGGGATTACACATTTACCAGGGAGGAGATCTCTGCTGGCACAGGATCCCTGTCCCCTTGTGGGACCATTCCCTGTGCTCCATCCATCCCAGATGGATGCTGGAGCTGAGGCTGGAGCACCCAGGAGTCTGAGGTGCTGTGAGCCAGAGCACTCTTCCAGCCCCCTCTGTTTAAATCCACCAGGCTCTGAACACACAGGAGTTGTTTGAAAACATGTATTTATACTGCCACAGCCCGCTCTCCCCCAGTGGCACTGCCACCCACCCCTGCCCTTCTGACACTGCTGCCAGCCCTTGGAAGGGATGGAGGGACAGATCCCATCCTGCCCCAGGAACAGCAGGAAAAGTCAGCCTGGGGTTACAGCTTGCACAGCTCTGGGAGGGCTGAGACCCAGTTTGGGAAATGGGTTTTGCTTCCTGAGGTGCAGAGAGAGCCACTCCCTCAGGAAGGAGCTGCTGTGGTGCTTTCAGCTGGGCACAGTGAGCAGAGTTTGTGTTTTCTGTGCAGGGATCTGAGGGAAGGGGGAGAGCTTTGTGTTGGGACTCCAGATGGAGCCAGTCTGCTGCAGTGTGCAGAAAAATGCCCAGGACTTTGAGCTGTTGGCAGTGACAGCAGCTTGTTCAATGGTTCATGTGATGGCATCCTGTGTTCTGGAGCTCTCTGGGCAGCCCTGGAGCCTTTAACACATTCATCACGTTTCAGTGTGTTTGTCACTCTGCCCCTTTGGGGGCCCAGGCCCGAATGTCTGAGCAGTGACACTGGTGGGGAGGGCAAAGCCGAGCAGGAGGGGAAGGCTGCTCTGAGGAGGATCCTGCCTGCAGCACGTTGAAACCGTGGCTGAAACGTGTTTGGGAGTGGGTAAGGCAGACAGGCTCCACTGCACTGCTAATCTCTGCTGGAATGAGGACAGTGCCTGAAACCCCCAGCTCTGCTCTCCACAGAGTCAGGGCGTGCTGCAGGTAAACATTAGTTAGATAAAAAACCTACCTGCAGAACCCCTGGACCATCTGTTCAGCACAGGGACGTGTGAGACTGCAGGAGGAATCATGGCAGTAATTATAATTACTCCCAGGTGACCCATCTGATGTAGTGGAAGGTACTTGGGAGGCAGAGAGGGGAGAAGGAGGATTTTCAGTGGCAGCAGCACCTGCTTGTGGCTGCACTTGGGTCCGTGGCTTTCTTCAGGATCTCTCTCTGCTGCTCCTTCCTTGTGGACACGATGAAGGAATGGGGGTGAGTGGGAAGGGTTCTGAAAATTCCCTTTGCTGATAGAAATTGCTCACGGAGCTCCATGCACAGTCCCATCTCTGAGCCAAATGCAGCTTTGGCTCCGGGGCTTTCTTGTGTAAAACTCTGCAGGCATCAAAGCCCTGAGAATCTGAGAACATTGGAGTTCCTGATCTTGAAGGTTTAGTGTTCCTGATCCTTCTGCCTCTGTCAGCCTCGGACATAAATGTCTTGCTCTGTGTTCTGTTTATCACAGATGCTTTTCAAGGTGTTTTATGAAAAGGATTTTTATTAAACAGGCTTTCTTCTTCCTTTCCTTTGATGGCTGCTGTGAAGAGAAAACTGACTGATCTTCAGCAAAACCCAGAATTTCAGTGCACTGAACACTGAGCTGAGAGGACAGGGTCAGGCTGGGTTTTTTTCTCAGCACAGGCTATTCAGATACACATCTGTTGAAAACTGGAATTGAGTCTTTCTGTTTGATGAAATCAAAACCTTTTAAGTGATAAATGAGAGATCAGCTTATACCCAAATAATCAATACCTTGGAGGTTCAGGCACTCTTGGGACCAGGGAAGCAGCGACTGGAAAATTATCCCAGCATGTCCCAGAGTGGCATAACAGCTAAGGAGGTTTTATTATATTTAAAGCCAACTGAAATTGCACTCACCTCTCACTAATCTTTCCTAGCTGAAAATCTGTTCTGCAGCATGTTAACAAAAAGAGATGTTGGGCAAGGAATGCCAGGTGGAATTTCTGCCTTTCCACCTCTGCAGGACTTTGTTTTTCATTTAAGGGCTGGGAGCAGGCAAGTGAGAAGCCCAGTAATAAATATCAGCAATAGGCTTGGTTTTTTGTTGGTTTTTTTTCCAAGGGTGGTGTCTTTTAAATGCCAGGAAAAGGAGACCTTCCTGCTTTGCACTTTTTAATGATCATTGCTTTGTTTTTCAAGTCTCTTTTGTGGCATTTTCTGTTTCACCACAGAAGTCTTGCAGTCTTTCATTGAAATTTCAACAGCATGGCTGACAGATGCCCATAGAAAAGATATGCAAAATGTTTAAAGCTGTGCTGTTTATAGGAAATATTCACTGGCAGCTGTGCTATTTTTAGCACCAGTGCTCCAGCTGAGACTTTGCTGTGTTTGTTCAATGCTTCATTGTCTAGTAAAAATGGAGACTAAATTTAATGACTTGGGAAGTGGCGCGTGATGGAGGAATTCTGGAATTGTTTTGATATTAAACAATAAATCTCAGAATCCCTTTAATGAGCAGAAATTTGGAGTGAATTTATTGCAGGCAGATTGTTTGGACTGACCCTTCAGCAGGAGTGAGGTGGCAGCAGTGCCTCGACTCCCTTTGCTCCAGCAGCAAACCCTGACCTGCCCCACGTCAGAAATGCAGGGACATCCACACTCAGTGAGTGTTCTCTGGGAGAAATTCCTACCAGATCAAAAATGAATCAAGCTGTAAAAGTTCCCCTGGGAAAGCCCAGTGGGAATCTCTGAGCAGCTCTGTCAGGTTTTGCTCATCTTTTCCTTTATCTCTGTTTCCAGCCCTCTCCTGGTAGTCCCCTCCTTTTCCCCTGACTGTTCCTGAGAGGGGCTGGCTGCTCTGAAAGGAATTAAGTAGCAGATTTGCTCTCGAGTAATGCGGAATGAGTTTTTATCTACGAGCCATAGGTGCTAAATGAGAAAGAGGTTAAAAAGCCTGGTCTGACTCCAAACTAGAATTGCTTCCAAAAACATGCTTCGAGGGGTTTCAGCAGACTTTTCATGATCACTCATGTATTAGAGTAAGTTTGTCTCCTTACAGCTGTGGCAGTCCAAACAATTTAGACACAGAGCTGCCTTTTAAAGCTTTTAAACCTGTATTTCCCTTGAAGGTCTTCTAGTGTGCCACTAATCCCCTAAGTTATTGCACTGAAGGCACTCTCTAATCCTTTAATTCACTCTGCTCTCAATAGAGATGGGAACGAGCTGGGTCAGGGAACGTTCTCATTTGGGCTTTATCAGTTTTGCTTTTTTCAATTCAGACACTACTGAGGGTAGGTTGCTTTCCTTCGCAACACTCCAGAGAATATTTTAGGGTTAGACACTAATTGTTTGTGTACATGCTTGTGAAAAAGGTGCACAAGCCCCAGAGCTCCTGACTCCTGTCACTGGTCTGTGCAGCCTCAGGGTCAGGCTTTTACCCTGAGTTCTTTCAGGCCCCTTTGGGAATCAGAGAATGGAAAAATGGAGAAAAAACAATTCCTTTTTGAGAACTGTAAATCCATTCCCCATCTAAAGCCAGTGAGGGTCAAGGAGCAGGTCAGCCACAGGTAATTTCTGGAAGCTTTTCCCCCCCAGACCTACTCAAGAGAGAGACTCTGAGTAATGTTTCCTCAGTGCTGAGGGTAAAGCTTTGGGGGGTGGGCAATGCCAGACAAGTGTTGTGGTTTTACCAATGAGCATAAACTCTAAAAGACAGGTTAGAGCAACACATGGCCTGAATTTTGCAGGTTTGTGCTGCCCGTTGGTTTTTCCCTTGCACGAGGGGCGTGTTTTTATTGTTGGTCTGGTTTGGGGAGCCAGGCTGGGCCCACGGGCAGCTCCCAGAGGTTCATTAGGAACCCCAGGCTCTCACACTGCTCCACAAGTTCATCTTAAGTTGAGCATTGAAGCATTCAATTGGAGGAAAAACATGTCCTGCAATTGTATGGACTTGGAGAACACTGACAGGAATAAAGACGACCAAAGTTTTGCTTCATTAACATTTGCACTGAAAGAGGAATCCTCAGATGCTGAGCACTTAATGTTTCCTTTTGAAGAAACCAATTTATGTGAAGTGCAAGTTTCTTTTGGACCTTATATGCTCATATTTTTGGTTCCTTACAGCATTTCTGCATCATTGAATTTCTTTCAGAGTCAGAGATCAAGCCTGGGCTTGTTCTGAAGTACCCAAATGTGGTAATAGGTGGACTGGTGTAAAATTTGGCGTCTGGAGTTAAATTACAGGATGCTTCTTAAGCTTCTTGGTTTCTATAGGAACAAGTAATAGTCATCCTTCATGATTAAGCAGTGTCCATGGTAACCAAACGAGCAAGTTTTAAATGAAAGACATTTTCCCTTTACATTTTTAGCAGTCAAAGGTTACCAATTATTACCTTTATACCCTTAGACAAGAACACATTTTGATGGGGCTGGTGTGTTTGAAGTGAGAACATTTGGTGTTCATTTACATAACTCTGCTTCTAGGATCAGCTGAAATTTGGGTGAACACCAAAACGAAATGTCAGAGAGTGGGGTGGGGTGCATTAACGTCCCCAGGAGGGTGAATGTTGGTCACGAAATTGCTGAATTGTTCTGCAGGGTTGCAGCGTTGCTGTTCAAGTGCCCATTTGCTCCTCAGAGTGGCTACAGGGCAGTAGTGGAGGGAGAAATTCCAACACAGACCTGGCAATTTTTTAGGATGGAAAATGCAAATGTCAGTGTTGGTGTAGGTAAGAACATCCTCCTGCTCCCTCCTGTTTCAAAAATAGGTTGGGAAGTGAAAACACGACTGGTTTTTAATGTTTCTTGTCTCTCCTTGGTGCTGGTGTTGTTTGCTTGGAAACTGCAGTGAGTGTGCAGCTGCCACCTGCGAGTGTTTGCAGAGCAGGTTTGTGGGAGAGGAGCAGAAATACCCACCCACCCCCAGAGGAAATAAAGGGATCAGTCACAATAAATTAGGATTTACATTCCACAATTTCTAATAGTGAAACAATTGCTAAGGGAGCCTGAGCAGGCAGGGGAGAGATGGATGGGGAACAGCAGTGAGCAGGGATGGATTCTCAGCAGGGCTTTGGGCACTGGGGTGCATTGCCCAGGTGTGCAGAGCTGCTGTGCCTGACACAGCTGCCTGTGCACACCCTCTCAGGCACATCTGTGCCAGAAATGGCACTCATTCTATGAGCATTATCTTCTCTTAATGCATATTGGAGTGCAGCAGATTTGTCTCTGTTTGCTACGGGAACTCTGAGGCCTCCTGCATTAATGTTTGGAAAACCAGAAAATCCCTCTCAGCTGTCCCTAACCCTGTCCCCAATCCGAACCATCCCTGATGTGAACTGGAGGAAGAAGAGCAGTTCCAGACTTTGCTGTCACTGCTGCTTTGAGTTGCTTTCTCCAGACACATACTGCATTTTAGTGGCTACAAAAATCACTGCCATCCATTACTTAAAATCCACAATTCTTCTGTGTTTCCAGTGGCAGTCTCCTAAACAGCCAGTGCTAAATCCCAACCTCCTGCTGTCCTGAGCAGAGTTAAAGCTCCTTGGCTCTTGAGGCAATCTGAGGTGGGTGAGCTGGCTCTGGGCACTGAGGCTCTCTGAGGCTGCTCTGAGAGCCACATGCACCATGTGAAATTCAGATCTTAATGTTTGGTCTATTATGCAGATGGATGTGAACAGAGATACGTGTGTGACCCCATTTATCTCTCTAATGAAGTGCCATCAATAGAACATCTGTTTCTTTGCTGTAGAAGATGAAACCTCAGATGAATCATGCTTATAAATTAAGTATTTATTTATTTAATTTGCATTTTACCAGTACAGACCTGTTCCAGCAGCTACCATGCAGGGCTGGAAAAATGGCCTGGGAATTAACTATGTGAAGTTTTCATTTCTCCTGAGGGTGTTTGATGTGAAGGGAGCTGTTCTGGCCTGGTCACCTCTGGGGGAAAACCCCGAGCCAACCCCCCCTGGCAGGGGACAGACCCAGCCCTGTCGTGGGTGCTGTGTCCAGGTGACACCTGCAGGGACAGGGATGGGAATTGCAGAGTATGGAAGCTTCTCCTTGCCCTCAGATTGCCTCTGTGGATAAAGTGCTGCAAGGAAGCGCGTGGTGACAGAGCAGAATCTTTGCAGGGAGGTTCAGCATGATGGATGAGCCTAATTTAAATCTCCCCAGAGCTGACTCCTTGTTCTCCACACTCCGTGTTGCTTGTCTTTATCATCACATGGGAGGAAGCTGATGTTCCACTTCACTTTATCATCCTTTCCACTTTAACCAGGGTATTGGCAGTCACCACGATCTGGCCCCCAACCAGGACAGAATTTCAGCTTTTTCTGATGTATTTTTTAAGTCTGAGCTTGATTTCAATTTCACCCTGGAGAAAAGGCTCCTAATGATATGCCGTTAGCAGAGGAGGAATTTGTTCTGTGGATATCATAGCAGAGGAAGATAAATATCATACATATTTTATTTCAGAGACTAATAAAGAAAGAATAAAAAAAAATACCAAATATATATACACAGATCTAGTTAAAAAATACCAGACAGTAGAATGGAGTTTGTACTTCGGGCTGCTCAATCAGCGTGATTTGCTGTTTATCTTTAGAAAGGGAGGGTCATTTTCTGCATGCCTTATATTCTGTTCTGGCACCAGGTTTGGGGACCTGCAGCTGTGCCTTGTGCACATGGATCTGATCTGGTCTCCAGGCTTGTAGACCTCAGAAGCTGCTGCATTTTCAGACCCCTCACAGTGAGAATTACCTCAGCTTTCCTTTCCCATTAGTGCTATTCTCTTCTTTCCCTCTTTCCCCTTGGAGAGGGATTTTTTTCCTTGACAAATACATTTAGTCTGTCTCCTCAGGTAAAGGATGTGTTCCCCCTGGGTTTCTGGGGGCAGGACTGGCCCGGGGTGTCTGCTCGGCTGTGCTGAGATGGCTCCACAGCAGGGCAGGATTGGGGGGAGCGCTCTGAGCTGCGCTGCCCATCGAGGGGCCCGGCAGCCGCGGCTCCGCTGGAGAATCCCCGCGCTGCTGCCGCTGCCTCGGGGCTGGCAGCGCCCGGCCAGCCAAGGGCCTCCAGCTCCATCTAGTGAGGCGCTGGGACCGGCACACAGCCCGGCCTCGGGCCGTGCAAACCCCACCTGAGCTCTCCAGGACGGAAGGGCTGCGGCACCGGGCAGCCAGAGCCCGCAGGAAGGCGGGAGAGAATGCACACATCAAAAAGCACCGTGGCAGCTGCTGAGAGAAGAGTTCTCTTGCTGGGTAATAGAGAAAATAGAGGAATAGATACATATCAAGTACTCAGAAAAATAGCAAAGCTTTTTTCAGTACTTGATTCAAGAGCCATTAATAGCACTGGCTCAGGAGCAGGATGAGGAATATTAAATCCCTGATATCCAGGAACCTGACACAGAGATGAGGGGAGATCCATTAAAGTGCACAGCGTGCCGTGGCAAAGGTCAGTGTCACTCCAAATCATTATTTAACAGAGAAAAGGCTCTTCTTTCAGTTCTTAGTCCCACTTCGAGAGAAGATGGTAACAGATTTTTGCTGAGGGAACTGGTGTGTTCTGATGTTTCTGGGATTTGTTTTCTGTATGCCAGCCACTTCTAACAAGGCTCTTCAGTTCACACCACTGTCCCAGCCACCATTCTTGGAGCTGCAGAGAATTGGGTGGCTCTAAGTGCTGCTTCAGGTGCATTTTGCTGCCTTTAGGCAGGGGCACGGTTATCAGAGACACACTGAACGTGGTGCTTTTGTACCCCTGAAGTCACCTGTGGGGCAAACAAAGGTACTGATAAGAAACTGGATCAATTTGGTGTAGTCACCGTGGGGAGCATTAACTATAGGCATAGACTCACTTGTTTAATTTGAAGTATTTTGTACCAGAGTGTAGCCCAGAAGGCAAGGAGTGATCCCAATTTATTTTTGTGTTCTGTATGTAAACAGTTAGATAAGGGAGAGGGGTTTTTACAAGCTGTAGTTCTGTAAACAGTGTCCTTAATTGTCTGGAAAGGTCATGAGAGCATGAGAAAATGTGAAACTATTTCTGCTTGAAGCATGAAATGAGTGGGGAGTAAATCAGCGATTGTGATGTGGAAGAGTTGTGGGTACAGCCAGGGGGATTGCTGGGCTTTATGGGAGTTTATGAATGTTTAAGCCAGAGTCTCTAAGATGCAAAAGGAAATAATTTTGTTCTAACATAAGAAGTGGGGGTGACACGACTTCCCTTAGCCTGGAGAACACCCTCCCTGTGTTCATTAGCTTTGCTTTAGAGCACTCTGCTTGTTCAGAGGGCACCTGCCCTCAGCTGCTGCTTCATGACCACTTCCATTTAAAAGTCTACTGTCTAATGAAGGTTTGGCTTTTAATTAATTTTGTATGGTTCTAATATTGCTGTTAGGGAGCAGCTGGAATTTGCTGTGGATCAGCAGGGCTCTGGGTGATACCTCCCAATAAAAACTTCTGCAGGTAACTGAGCCACCACTGCATTCCTGGACCAGCTGATGGGAGCAGAAGGGCTTTGATAACCCCTCACGGCTTCTTTGTCACTGGAAAATGGACATTTTGGCATCTCTTCCCACTCAAAGTTCTTCACACTTTCTGAAGGGGAAAGTTGCCTCAGCTCAGTTTATTATTTGCTGTCATTGTCTACTCCGCTTTTTAAAAGTGTCTCTATTCCCTTCTAAATCCCCATTTGGATTCAGACTAAAGATCCATCTTTTCTCCTGGGCTCCTGTGGCCACCCAAAGCTGTCTGAAATGTAGATTTTTCTGCAGCCTCTCCTGAGTATGTGGAATCACACAGACACTACGGATGCCTGTTCTCCAGGGATTGTTCTTAATTTGTAAATGCTACCGTGAGCCACATTAAATCACTGTCACCGTGCCTCCTCCTCTCCTCTCTTGGGTTTGTAATAAGGACTTATTAGATAATGCAGAAATTAGAGGAATAACACCTAAATTCATTAAGCAATAAAATTAATTCACGGCCTGTAATTGTATGAGCAGGAGACCGGTAATTCCTGTTCCCTCTGGTTTCGCAGAAACTCCACCCTGGCAGGCGCTGGGGCACCGCGATGCCGGGCAGTGCCCGGTGGGGCAGGACAGGGAGGAGCTGAGCCCCGAGCTCGGCAGCGGCCTCACCTGCCCGGGGCTCCTTTCCCACCTCCTCTCGGCTCGGGAGCTTCCTGCATCACCTCCGGACGCTCTGCTGAAGTTTTCTCGTGCTCCAAAGTCTCCTTTCCGTAGGGTCCCGGCGGTGGGAGCAGGACCCTGCGCTCCTGCCGCGTGTGCCGCTGCCGCCGCCGCTCTGGCATTCCAGTCATTCTTCTCTTTCTCGCTGCCTCTGATGAAGTCATCACCTCTCCTTGTCCCCGTCCCGGCTCCTTCCGAGTGCCATGGCATGTGCGCTGCTCGCCAGCGCGGCTTCCTGCTGGTGAGTTCAGGGAGATGATTTCTGCTCGCTGATTTCTCTCCCAGCGCTCAGGTTGGACCTCCCTTTCTTGTTCGGAGCTGGAGCAGGTTCTTATCAGGAAATCAGCTGGCTGGGAAGTGCCAGCTTGTTGTGACTGCTTCCAGGGGCCTCGCTCTGCTTTTGTTCGCTCTGTCTCTTGCACTGGCTGATCCCTGGAACTGGGGCGAGGGGGGAGTGTGAGGAGAGATGAACAAGCAGGAGTTAATGTATTTTATTCTCCATCATGAGAGCGTAATCCCGATGATCTCTCGGGCTAGTTGGGATTCACAGGGGCAGGTAATGCAAATGGAAGAACACCTCACTTGCTAAGTGGAAAGTAAACAGTAGTAACAGTTGTTTGTGTGTTTGTTACACATAACAACCCGCCTGGAGCAGTGTCTGAGAAGTGGAGTCAAGGGAGGCAGTGATGTTGGGTGGGTTAAATGAGAGTTTGGGTGCCAGGAGCTGCTCACAGCCTCTTCTGCTGCTGCCCTGGAGCCTTGGGCGGATTGCTGTGCTGCTCCATAATGATTCCACAGCATGAAAAGCAGGCATGGAAGAGTGGAGTGAGGATTAATTATTCTGTCAGTTCCAGTGCCTTGAATTAGTTAACAAACCAAATGTGTTTATTATGTACAGAAAGAGTTTCAGAAATACTCATAAGCCCGAGGTCCTAAATTAATGTGCAGTGTTTGCAGTGCTGTGTGTCCTCTTGGCAGTGGGATATGTTCAACTTAAAAACCTCCTGGTGCCTTCCACAGCCAACATTGTATTGCCCCAAATGTGTGGGGATAACCCGGGAGAGCTTTCAGGGCCTTGGTAATTTCAAGGAAGTTTCTTTTTGAAGATCTTACTCTGCCCAGGGGGAAACCCAAAACATTTCAGCCTTCTGTAAATATTTGGAAAAGCAGGAAGCCCTGTTGTTTGTTTGTCTCCTGTGTTGTATAACCTGGATGAGCCCTGGGCCCTCTGTGCTATTGAGAGCTGACACAGAACTGCCACTAAGTCTGACCAGACAGAGATGGAAGTTCAGAAGAGGTTGGGAAGAAAAAAGGCTGAAATCAGACACTGAATCTGATCTTGCTTATTTTTTATCTGATCTCTTGTAGCTTGCTTATATTATGTACAAGTGGACAAATTTGACAGAAATCACAGAAAATAAGGCTGGAAGGAATTTCAGGTGTCTGGTATCTGCCCCAGGAGAGGGGAGGGAAGGAAGCCCCTTGTCCCTGAAGCTCTTTGGGCAGGGAGGGCTCTCCCTCTCCGGACCATCGGTTCAGTGTGTAACTCTGTGGCAAGATGGGACAGTTTCCAGTGCCTAACCCAAATATCTTCTGCTGCAAATGAAGACATTTCTTTCTCAGCCTCTAGTGACCGTGGAGAGTTTTCATGACTGGCTCACTGTGCCCTTTTCCATGGCCCTGGGCTTGCTGTGGCAGCGTGGCTGATGCCAGGCCCTGGGCAGAGTGACCCTGCCTGAGATGGTGCCTCCAGCCCTGGAGAAATAAAAAGGGCACATAAACCTTTATACATTCATACTGCTCACCATGCAGAGCTGTTCTGCTGTACATTCCTGGAGTTACTAATTTACCTGTAAGCTATTTTTATTAACCTTTAAAACAAACAGCTCCCCCCACATCCCCCCCCACACCCACACCCACCTCTCCTCCTGGTTATTTCTGGTTTCCTACAGAGGGTTTTGTAACGTGTCTCTCCTGCAGTGAAACCCACAGTGCTTAAACGAAGCTAAAATGAAGATTTGACTCCAAACATTTCATGAACCATAAGTTTAATAATTATAGGAGGGTTTAGGTGCTAGGCCAGCTCTGTGTTTGATCTGGGGTCACACTGGTGTTTGCTGGCTCTGCTTGGGGTGTATTTTAATGATGAAGTAAGAAGCTAATTTGGGGGGCTGTTACCCCTATACAGGTGCTGAGCAGTGTTTGGGACTGGGGAACACGTGGTGAAAGTAATTTCTGGTAGCTGCCTTTCACGTAATGCCATCATTCCTGTTTTCCAGCCAGGTGTGTGAGAAATGCTTTAAACAATGTTGACTTTTCCAGTCATTAAGAAAATGCAAAGCAGCTTCTTCAGTTGTCATCTCGAGCTCACTTTCAAAATGCTGTAATCAAGCAGTTTCTTTATGACAGTCCAAAACCAAAAGAAAGCTCAAAGGAATGGGGTGGGAGCCTGAATCTTCAGAGAGGAGATGACACCAAAGGATTTTACTGGTTGAGGTTCAAAGTGCAGCTTTCTGCAGAGAAAGTGCCCCAGACATGTGAGGGCTCGGCTGGAAGCTGGGAAGGCACTGAGCTGCTGCTTCAGGCTGGCTGAGTTTCACACGGCTTTGGTGGCAACAAGGAAGATGTCACTGAGCCAGCACCTCACCCTGTCCACGGCTGGAATCTCAGTCTGTTCTTCTGGAATCGTTTAAGACACATCTCAGGGATTGTTGGGTGGGATTGCTGGTGTCATTTGTTTCTTACAATCAGGCTTTGGCAAGGGCAGGACCTTGCTGAGGAGACAACCTCCACGGAAATGCTTGGCTGAGGAGGACTCTGGAGTGGTTTTGGAAAGGGAACAAGGTCTGAGCATCGCTGAATGGCAGCTTGGAAATGAATCTGGTTTTCTGAGTTCCACGGTGCTTTCAAAGAGGGTTTGTGAACTGAGGAAACACCACCTTACAATGCTGTAGCTGACCTGTCCTAACATCTTTCTAAGTCTGCTCAGTGCAGAGCAGAGTTGTTAATTTTGCCTTTTCAGCCCCCTCCCTTCCTTGCCAATAGGGGAGGAGGTAAGCATTCCTATCCTCATTTTGTACTTTAGCAAAAGCAGGATTTAATGATTTTTTTCCTGGTTCCATAGCAAATTGCTAGAGGAATTAGAGAGGTAACTTAAGCATCCTGTGTCTCTAACCCCATTAGCAGTTTCCCCGAGGAGGATCAAATCCACGAGTGCACGGATCTGTGCTTTGCATATAATTCTCACTCATCACAATACAGTTTCTGTTTACTCATCTGCAGACTGGAAATAATGATAATGCCAGCCTGTCATGCATTATCTGGAGCTTACACTTGTATAAAAAATGCTAATTGTTGAAGGTGAAAGTCTTGCTGATGGAATGTTGTTTCAGGCAGCTCGGGGAAATGCCGAGTGGGGTCCGTGGGGTCGTGGTGCTGGCTCGGACACCTCGGGGGCAGCCGGCTGGGCGTTCGTGCTGCTGGGTTGTGACTGTGCCGTGTTGTGTGTCCGCAGAGTCCCCCCCGGAGCGGTGCGGGCAGAGGCGCAGCATGCCCAGCGGCATCTCGGAGAAGAACCCCGCCATGGAGCCCACGGCCACCACGCCTTTCCGGGTCACGGTCAGTGCTGCCCTCCGAGCGGGGCTGGGGGTCCCGGGGAGCGGCCTGGGGGCTGCCAGGGGGGCGAGGAACCTGCTCACCCCGAGAGCCACCGGGTGCTGGCTGCTTTGTAGGGAAAGGGGGTGCTGGTGGATACTGTCAGCAGCAAGCAGCTCTCAGGGGTGCCCTGGGAGAGCAGGGTTTGAGTGGAGTCTGGAGCTTCATTGGGAGATTTTCCTGGAGAGGTTTCCTTGGTGAGTCCTGCTGCAGTTTATTCCTGGGTGCATCTACCTGTCTGCAGCTGTACAGTGTGTGCTCACACTCCTGCAGAGAGAAAATCTCCTCTAGAGGAACCTGTCATTAACCCACGGGACACCTGCCAAGCTGGGATTGCCCAGAGCCTGCGATCCTGTCCCAGCAGGAGCCTGGAGGAGCCATCCACTTTTTCCATGGCTTCAGTTCCCGTGCTTTGAGATGTCACTGGTTGTTCACTACCATGGTGCTGCACGGGAAGGGCACTGCTGTGTCCAGTGACAGCACCCCAGGAATGGGATCTGTCAGTGCTGAGCCCTGGCTGTCCCTGCCTGGTGTCAGTGCAGTGGGGGGAGTGTGAGCACAGACTCCCCTCCCCACTCCCTGCACACATCAGGAGTCTGGGCTGGCTCTCATGGCTCAGCTCTTTTGATTCAGACAAAACACAAATGGTCTTGCAGCAGCTTTGCCCCGTGCAGGTTTTCTCTGCAGGTCACACCTTCTTTACAGCCTGAGCTGCTGCTTACCAAACTCAGGGAGGCAGAACCAGAATTTCAAAGGAGAGACAATGGTGCAATCTGAAAAAAAAAAATAATCTGAGCACACCCAGTTCACCTGAGAACATTTGCACTGGTAAATGAGTCATGATTAGCAGTTTGGACAAGGAGTTTATTTTAGTTCTAGAAATGGTTCTTCCAGCCATCAGAACCTATCAGTGTCAGTGAATGAGTATCCTTGAACCTTAGACAACTACTGCTGGTTGGTGAAAATAGCAAAACATGATGGGAAAATCTGGATTCTTCACAAGACAGAGGAGTTGGGAATATTTTTCTTAGTGTCCCTTTAGATAAATAAAATAAAAAGCTGTTTATTCCCTTCCAATGGCATACATCCTGCTTTTTGGGGTTTTAGAGAAGCTATCCCAGCTCTGAGCAGGTCAGCCCCTGGTGGTGGAACAGCTGCCCTGGGATGCAGTTCCTTGCTTTGAGCAGCTCTGTTACTCAGTGTGGATTCAATAAGGGCAGCCATCACACGGGTAATAGATGACATTTGTCTTCTCTGAGTTCAAATCCACCCTCATCTCATTTCTCCCCTGCTCCCCCTCCGAGTGTCACTGCATTAATATGAATGGCTTCATTAGGTACAGTTGGTGCTGCTGCCCAGCTCCAGCAGATGTCTGACTTTAGAAATATATTCTCCCTCACCTTCCTTCATTAACCAGAGGAACATTAGCAGTCAGTCCACTCCAGCCACTGGGAATAGTAATTAGTGCCTTAGTTTAGTGGTAATGGGATTATTACTTTTGAGCCTGCTGTTGTAGGTTTGAAAATTGTAAGCTTTTCATATTTTACAGCTGATTGTTCTTCCCTGACATCTCCATCCTTCTGCTGCTCAGTCTCCCAGGGCCTGGGAAGCTCAGGAGCCATTGGATTCAGCTGTTTTGGCAGTGTTGCACTCCCAGTTGCTTTCTTTCATTTCAAAACTGGAGCAAACTAGGGTAGAAATTTGGGAACTTCCCTTGGGAGTTCCTTTCCCATACAGAAGTCTGCCAGGCAGGTTACAGATAATTGGGCATTGTGGTTTTTGAAAACAAGAGCTCCTGGTAGTTTTTGAATTATAGAATATAAACCTTGAAAATCAAATCTGAAGATTTCTGTATCTTAATATGTGACTTAACTGTTCTTACCCCTTCTCCTAAAAGGAGTTTTTAATGAAGCTTCTTAAACTTGGGAAAATCTCCTCTAGTCCTGGTTATCTCACGCTGTACAAGAAATATTCTCCTTGTAAATCCCTCCCTTCACTTCCATGCTCTCAGAGCTCTGTATGAGCTGGTGCACAATGAGAAATTCAAGGCTCCAACCCAAGTGGTCCCTGAGCTGAGGTCCCTTGTCCTGAGCCAAGTGCTCAGGTTTTAGTCTCCATTTCCAGTGGGCTCCTGGCAGCAGCTGGTGATGCTGCAGGGCTGGAGACACCAACGTGCCCCTTCTCCATGGCCAAGGCTAAAGCCTTGCTTTTAGGAGAATCCAGAAAAGCTTTTTCTGCATTGGATCCAAATAGCTCGAGGTGTGAGATGGGTTAAACCTGAAATTTGGGGGGTATTTTGTCAAACTGGGAAGGTCTGCTGAGTGCCCGTGAAATCCCTCCCTGTGCCCACCTTGCCGGGGAGGATTTGCCGAGGCTCTCTGGGAGGACTCACTCCCATCCCATCAAGCACTGCCATCTATTGACTCCTTCTGTTAGAGCCCGATTTCCTTCCTTTTCTAGGAGAATATCCCAGGCCAAGCAAAGTCCAAATTGCCAAAGAATTGAGGAAGCATCTGTCTTTTACTAGACAGAATTTAGGATTTCTTTCTCCAGCCCATTCATCCTCAATTCTAGCATTGATCATTTGCTTTCCAGGAGCACCAAAAACACTTCAGTGCTTCTTCTGGTTGAAGCCACATTGCCTCCAAAAATCCCCCAAAACCACACCAAAATGCAATTTTTCTTCTCCTTGTAACATGAACTTGTTTTCCTGCCTGTTTGGGCTCGGTACTCAGCTGAATTTGCAGTGATCCATCATAAGCTACTCTTACAGCATTCCTCCATCTATCCTGGTTTTAATCCTTGATAAATGAAGTATTAAATACTAATGGCAGTAAATGGAAGCTCCTGGAAAGATGAAAGTGAAGAGCCCTTCTGCCATTCCTCTTCACTGAACATAATCCTAAATAATGGGATCCCAGTTCAAGCTGCTGTGGACAAGATATTGAAGGATTTTTTTCCCAAGTTTTTGCCTGTGCCTCGTACACTCTATTTTCCATTTTATTTTTTTTTTAAAGCAGTCATGTAATATATATTATAATGATTTGACTTTGGAGAATTTATGTTCCTGTATTATGTGGAGAGTGGAATGGCACTTCCCTCGGAATGATCACCCCTCTTTAATTGAAATGTAATTGTTTACTAAACCATTGCAGCTCAAAGAGAAAATTACTGTCATTTTGGTCTGTGGCTGCATACATTAAAGTGCCCCTTTAGCAGGGATTGAATGTAAGGAGAATAGGAACATTATCACAGATGATATATAAACATAAAGCCATTATCATTAAACTGTCAGCTGCAACTGGCTTTGGGTAACCAGTGGTAGTGGCAGCAAGAAATATGGAAATTACTTGGAGAATGTATTTGTCAGTTCAGTCACCACTTCTGCAACAGGACATGCTTGGAAGCTTTGGGGCTGTGAGCATTGGAGGGATTGGAAGAAAAATGAGATCATTTGGAGCCTCTGCAGTTGTTTGCAGTCTCCCTGGTGGGCTTGGCAGAAATCAGGAGGGCTCTCAGAGGGCTTTGGCAGGTACCCCAGCAGCACACCTGGGACCCTCAGCATCCTTGGTGCAAGGATTCCCAGGCTCTCCACAAAGGTGGGTCATTCTCACCACCCTCACTTTCCAGCTGGGAAAATGGAAGGAGCAAAAACTTAACTTACTTAAATGTGATCATGCTCCAAAGCCCAAAAATGCATCCTGAGCCGAATTTCTTCATTTCTAATTCCCAATCCTGATGTTAACCACCAGCTAAGCTATTCCTAATTACCTCTCTGAAATCCTCCTCAGTTTCAAGAGAGTTAAATATTCTCCAAATTGGTGCTATAATGTGAAAATGAGTAAGTGGGTTGCTGACTCCCAGGTCCTTGTTCCTAGGGCAGAAATGCCTTGACTTTCTTTCTCTGCCACCACCTCCTGTTGTCAAATTTCTAATTGCTTGTTATTTAAATTAGAGCCCTCTGCCTTATTTTTCTAAGTCATCATATTACCATAAATCTGTGAGTATTTTTGATCTTTAATTTTTGCTTGTCCTTTATGAGACATTAGATAAATTCTAGTTAAGGTATGAAGGATAAATTTTATTTTGAAAAAGGGAATCTTTTTCCCTACTCAATTCTCCCTAGCATAGGGATTGGAAAGTGAACCTGACTGTAAAGATATTTTTAGTTCTTTGAGTCTGACCTTGTATCTTGAATTTTTTTTTAAGTAAACCTGGAATTTCCAGTTGGGAGTACTGGAAGGCAGCATGGTCAGAGATAGGAGGGACTGTCAGATTTCAGCACAGAGCTGCAGTCCAAACCACTGAGGATTTATGATGTGCATCAAGCAGGAGACAAGAATGACAGGATAAAAGACATGGTGCTATGACCTGCTTCACTGAAAGGGGCCCAGCAAGGCAGGGTATGGATTTTTTCCCTTTTTGAACTGAGTTTGTTCCAGG
This sequence comes from Thryothorus ludovicianus, assembly GCA_013397245.1. Classification (NCBI taxonomy): domain Eukaryota; kingdom Metazoa; phylum Chordata; class Aves; order Passeriformes; family Certhiidae; genus Thryothorus; species Thryothorus ludovicianus. Next base: position 224,642 of record VZTB01013648.1, on the reverse strand, counting down.
GAGGTCTCTTTGTCAGAGCCTGCAGCTGTCTGAAGGACAGTTTGAGAGAAAAGAAGAGCATAAGGGCTCATCCACAGCTTAATTCACACACTGAGGCCACTTCTCTGTGGAATTATGAGTGATCCTGTTGTAGTTTCTGTTTGTAGTTTCTGTGGGGTCCTGGCCTCGCTGTCACAGGGGGTGCTTGGACAGCAGAGGGATCCCCGGGGCAGGGGCAGGGCTGGCTCTGGTGTGAGGACAGGGTGGGACATGACCTGGTGCTGCTCCATCTGCAGGAGGCTTTGAGGATCCTCACAGCGCCCAGGCAGAGCCCCTGGGTTAACCTGCAGCTTCCACCCAGAGGGAAATATCACAAATCACCGAATTCCTGTGCCCCAGCACCACTGAAATGTGTTCTGGAGTAGGGCAGGAGCTCACGTTGCATCTTCCTGTGTGAAGCTGGGGCAGTGGATAAACAGGGAAACTTGTGCTTCTGGGGAAGATAAAGTCAAACACTGGTTAGTTCTTGGGTGGGAAAGGGGAAAAAATGTTTCAGGAAGTTGCCTGGCTCTGCAGAGGTTCTGAATTGGCACAGTTCCATTGATTTTGTTGAGCTGCTGCAGATGTTTCCACTTTCTCAGCCTCTGAGGACACTGAGCTGATCCCTCTGGGCTGTGTGAAACGCGTGACTCGGAGCAGGGCTCAGGGTGAACAGCAGAAAATCCCTGGGACTGGGACACATTCCTTGTGCCAGGAATGAGAAGGGAAGGAGTGAGAGTGAGAAAGCAGCTCCAAACTCCCTCTCCCCAGAAAGCCTGGGCAGGTTTTTGAGGGATAAACCTGTGTTGTTCTGATTGCCTGACTCTCCTCAGATCCCTCCATTCCTCCACTCCTGATGGAGGAGCAGTGTTGTAGCCATGAGAAATACCAACAGCTCCTGTGTGTTTTCATGGAGAGAGCCCATGGGAGGAATATTTAACATTTAGGCAGTAAGTAGGGCTAATAGGAAATGCTAATTCACATTTCATTCTTTTGATCAGTGTATATTGAATGATAATTACAGTGATAGTACTTGGCACTTCTGTAGCACCTTTCATCTGGAGCTGTTAAAGTGTTCTGCCAATCTGAATGAATTCAGGCTTGCAGGCACTGTGGGGTTGCAATTTACCATAATGCCTCAAAATAAATGGGAAACTAAGGCCTGGGAAGATTATACCACTTTCCCTATCATTCCAAATCTGTATGAAACAGCTGGGGCTGTGTGGTAGTGCTGCTGGTCATCTCATAAGAAACAAAACCAACTCAAGGCATCACTATAAATGGTGAACTTGGTTTAAACTGGCCAGCTGACAGGCCTTTACTCTCTAAAACATATTTGTTTGGCATTTTGGTGGTGATTTACCAATTCAATATACACTCATGTGTTCTGGTGTATTTTTGTTTGAATTCCCCCCACAGACAGAGAAACAATCTCAGATTCTCCCTGGATTTTTCAGCAACGTACTTGGATCCATATCCATTCTTTAGGGACTTCCATCTCCAAAAGATGATTTGAACAGAAATGTTCATTTCAAAGCTGCTGCAAGAAAAAAATTGATGGTGTTTCAGTCTCTTCCCAGGAAGCCCAAGTGCAAACAGCCTGGACTAATTGATAGGCTGTGGGGAGGCAAATGGACCTGACTGGTTTCATTTCTGTGGAGTGAATGGAAGGCAGAAAGTAAACAAACAAAAGCTTCAATTTGTTTAAACCTCTGGGCACTGAAAGCTCTCACATTGCTGGTAGCACAGAGAAAAGAGGGCCATTAGAATATCCAACATGACAGTGTCCCTTTAATTTGTTTCTGGGTCACAGATGAAGAATTGTCCTGCAGATATGAAAGGTAGGATAATAAACACATTCCATTCTCCCTCTTTCAGCAGCACTGTCATTGTGCTTTCAGAAAACAAGTCAAAGAGTGGATGGTATTTTCTGAATCTCCTGGAGACTGGAACATGAATGCCCACTGCATCAAGACCTTCATCTCTGAACTTCTTGCACTGGGGATTTGTACTGCTTTAGCTCAGGGATATTCAGTGTTTGCTTAGCTACTGAATTCATACAAACCTGTGTCATTGCCACAGTTCACCCTGAACAGTTTTTAATACATTTCTACCAAGTTCAGATTTCTTCTCTAGTTTAGACTAAACACTCCTCCTTAATTGCCAGAACATATTTTGAGTCGTAATTTCTTGATCTTTCACTGTAGCTGGTTCACAGGCCCCTGTGGAGTTTGGTAATTAATGTGTGTGTAATAATTGCTGTGCCACGGGAGATTCCCCACCCCATGGCAGTGATCCTGTCCGTGTTGGTCACCCCGTGGATGTGGCTGAGCTCTGACAGACACGGAGCAGCTTCTGGCCCTTGACTGGATGGTTTGGAAGTTGCTCTGGAGTTTCTCCCTCCCCTCCAAAGGCCAGCCTGTGCTGCCTCGTGTGAGGCTGTTCCTCCAGGTGGTGACACTGTTGTTCCAAAGCAGCAGCAGCTCTGGTTCCATGGGCTCAGGACATTGCAGCTGAGGAGCTTGGGTTCGTGGCTCTGGGTGGAGCACACACGGCAAGATGACTTTGATTTCGAGATACTTTTTTTCAAACTTTAGTTGCCATGGAAACAAGATTCCCTTTCTCCTCCGTGCTGTCACTTTGCCTCAGCGCTGCACTCTGATAAGCAATAGGCTGTGTTTGTCCTCCCCACACTCTTTTTCCCAGTGATATTCGTGGCTCAGGCATCAAGGATAATTTGAGAGAGGGCTGGGGAAGCTCTGCTGCTTTTCCTGAGGTGTTCAGGTGTTCCCAGGCCTGGCACTCTGCCAGAAACTTTCTCTTGTCTTTATCTTCCTCCATAATTACAGTGGATCATATCTTCCCTGCAACATTTTTCAAAGCACCAAGGAAATTAGCTCCAGAACTAATCATGTCTTTATTTCCTGAATGGCTCTGTGTAGTTCCCTGCACAGCTCTGCAGAGTGGGATTCACCCTGAGCAGTGTAACCTGTCCCTGTCCCTGTCCCTGCCCTTGTCCCCTGCCTTCATTCCTGCCTCTTCAAGGTCATCTCCATGGCATTCCCACGATGGCACAGCCTGACTGGAGTACAGAATCAAGGTTACTTTACTTGACTAAACTCAAGCTTAATGGACTTTCCATTTCCCAAGGGGTCCCATGGAAAACGTGAGGGGTGTTGGTTACAGGTTGCTCCTGGACAGAGGACATTTAGACACAAGAAATAAAATATTTTTGGTGTTCTTACAGGGTGGAGGAGAGCCTCATGTCCCTCCCTGGGCCACAAGGGAGTGTCCCAGCTGGTGTGACACTGGCTGTGACTGGGGGACACATGCTGGCCCTGCCCTCGGGCCCTCTGGGAGCAAAGCCTCCCTTGATAATTAGCAACCATGTCAAAAATAGTTATGGAATAAGCGAATGACACTTAAATCTGCCTGAAAAATTGAAATTTCCTACGGGGTGACAAAATTCTGCTTTAAAGATAGTTAATCCACTGCTAATAATTAGGCAAGACATAGTCACTGCTAAGACCCAAAAATAGGATCTGCCACTTGCAATGTCTGTCTTATTATTTTGAGGGATAAACCAGCAGTGAACCAAATTTTTACCTCCAGTTCCTGAAGGATATTCTTTTTGGTTTATATCTTTCAAAGTGAGTGTTTTAAGAGAATTGTCAGTTGTGCTGCCTCACATCACCTTCTTCAGCACCTCAGCCCAAAATCAGACACAAAGAACGAGCTGAGGAGGGAAGGGAAAGGGGTAAAGGTGGGGGAAAAGAGCAGGGAGTTGTCTTGCCTTGGTTTTCATTTCTCTCTGAGCTTTCTTAATCAAAAAGCTCTCTGATCTGTGTGTCCTGAAGGATGGAGAAATCATGAAAGCCAGGTTGGTACTCCTGGAAACTTCTTATGTGTGTTATATTTATTCTTCTATTGTAATATTTCTCCCTTTTTCCAAAGCTGTAAGTAGGAGGTGAATCAAACTGAAATAATCATTTTCATAAATTCTGAGATGAGGATAAATAAACTTCATCTTCAGTATTTGCACAATGGGAAGTGAGTTGTCTGGGGAGGTAGATAGGGGAAATGCAGGGCTGATGTATCATTTGAATTCCAGTTGGTATTCCCCACACCTTCACAAAAGTGAGCATTTTTGTTTGATTGCAGCTGTAATTATTGCTGAATACAAATGTCCCAATTTAAGCTGCAGAAATGTGGGGAAAGTCTTTGAAGCCAAGAGCATCTGCCTGGAACATGAGTTTCATATTTGAATGAGTAACTTTTACTGCAAAATTACACAATGAATCCCTACATTCAAAAGATAATAATATTTTTTTTTTACTCTAAACACATCATCTACCAACTGCTTTTTAAAATTTATTTGCTTGGCAGCTGGTCTTGTAGAAAATGTGTTACTAAAAGCACACAAGGTTTATCAGTGAAAATGAGGCAGCCTGGTGTTGGTACCTTCCTGTAGAGCTGGCCATCAATATTGTGGAAAATGGGGTTTTCTCTTCCAGTATTTGCTCTGGCCCAGAGGTTTCAGGTGGAAGTGAGCAGGGAGATGCCTGACACAGCAGGACTTCCTTGTGCTGCTCCAAGACCACACATCAGAGCAGGGAGAGCAGGGATGAAACACACCCATGAGCCACTTTGCATCATACCCAAAGCTGGGCTTGAAAAGGGAGCAGTAATGTAAAGAGATTTATGGAGATGGTTTTCTCCTCTCTGTGTGTTTATTGCTCATCCTGGGAGCTCTGGTGCCTGTTTCACCAGGAGCAGTGTGTTTGGGTGGTTGGAGGGCTGGCATGGGACTGAGCACTGGAGAGTGATCCTGGCTTTGCAGCTTGTCTGGGCCAGTCAGAGAAGCAAATCCCTTCACCCCCTCCCTCTGACAGCATCTCCTACCTGCTCTCCCACCTCCACCAACCTGCCTTCGTTCCTCCCTCCTTGGGCACAGAGCTTGGATCTGCCTGGGGACTGGCTTTTAAAAAGCAGATTCTCATTTCTGAGGTTGGCAAAGAATTTAATTAATCTGCTTTATATGGAAAAATACCCTTTTTTTTTCCTGAAACAGAAGGGCACAATGGTTGATGCCAACTGTTCCTAGGCAGGTTTTGTACCTGGAAATACTGCACTGAGCCCAGTGGTCAGTGAGCCACTGGAGCTGAAGTGCTGCCCCACAGAAACAGTCCCAAAGAGCAGCCCTTGAAAGCTCTTTACCCTTGGCAAAACCCCAAGGGACCTGGAGCAGGATGCTTTGGAGTTTTGGACACAGCAGTTTGTCCTCTGGGCTGGGGGACTCTGTTGTGCCTGTTAAATAAGGAAACTGCTCCACCCCACTGAAATCCTCCTGCAGGTGCCATCCGTGCTTGGCACCCCGGGTCAGGCTGGCCCCAGTTCTGCCCTCCTTGGCTGAGGTTTGCTCTTCAAGGTTGCTTGCATTCTCCCTGTGTCTCTGATTCTGCATCTTTCATCCCTGATTGCTCAATTACCCTTCTCCTACCTTCCCAAGGAATATTTATCTGTCTTGTTGGGATGTGAAATGTTGACAGTGTGATAATTACAGAGCTGGGAACAAATAATCCAGAGTAGTGTGGGTTTGTTTTAATAGGAGAACAGAAGAATCCAAATTGAAGAACCAAGTGATCCCTGAATAACAACAACTGTTGAAGTGTGAGTGTCTTCTGGATTCTTCCTGACACCTGAATTCCTTCCTCCTTTATTAATGTCCCTGTTCCCTGTCCATGTTCTGTGGAAGTCATCAATGCTAATTAGAGAATCCAGACCCAGAATTCACAAGGTTTCTGTTACTTTACCAAAGGCTGGGAAGGGAATCTTCCTGAACAGAAAATGAACAGAGTGAAATTCTGCTAAGAAGCAGTTAGCTGAAAATATCAGGGAGAATGTCCTGAGCTGAGAGCTGCCAGTCCTTGGAATTCTTTCTCCAGGGCAGTGGGAGAAGACCCCGTGACCAAGGCAGTTTCAACAAGATAGGTAAAATCTTTATGAAAATGGAGCTCAAGCAGCAATCCTTCATTGGCCAGAGGTAGGAAAGGGATGAGATGTTGTGTGTTAATGTGTTCTTTTACTGCTGCTTCCTGTGATTTGCTGATACTCACACGTGTGAGATTTGCCATATTCATAATTAACCCCCAGTGCCTCTCATTTGACGTAATTCCAGCTTTGCTGACCTGGCCAGACCCACACTGTCCCCTGGGTCACCTGGGGGACATCAGTGCATCTTCATCTGATTTTTCACACGGGCTGAGTGTTTGCAGTGACACTGCAGATCTGATTCATGTCTGGCCGTGGCAGGGCAGTGTTGCTAAGCAGCACTTACAACATGAGCTGCTTCTAAATTCCAGGGCCTGGCTCCCACTCAGCCCCTCTCAGGATCAGTGCTGCATCCCCACATTTATCCTTTACCAGGAGCAGGAGCAGCAGGGTTGGAGTTTGTATTGCCACTCGTGGCTTTGCAGCTATTTTGGCATTCCTTTAGGTTTAGCCCAATTCCAAACCACTTCTGTCTCTGAGGGGCTTTGCTTGTCCCTTTAGAATCAGGTTTTTGGGGAACATCAGTCAGAGCAAGTGGTGGCTCCTTGCTCCTAGTGAGACATCAGGGGGGTTAGATGAGATATTAGGGAAAATTTCTGCATGGAAAGGATTGTCCAGTGCTGGAAGAGCTGCCCAGGGAAGGGGTAGAGTCACATCCCTGGAAGGATGTGGCACCTGGGGACTGGGGAACAGGGTGGTGCTGCTGGGTTGGTAGCTGGGTATGATGATGTTAAAGGTCTTTTCCAGCCTTAACAATTCCATGATTCCCTGATGTGCTTCCACCCCTAGGGCTCATGGGTGACTGGGAGCAGTGCTGAGATTCATCAAATTAAATGGAGGAAGAGACACTGAGGGACTTTGCACCCACATAAATAAAGTCATGGGGTCAGGAGAGCACACAGCAATCTGTGGGTGCATTTCTGGGTCCAGAGAGGATAAACTCTTTTGGTTTTCCTTTGAAGTTCACATCTCTCCTGCTCTTTGGGAGACTGTTGCTCTCCTTTCCCCTTTCCCTGAGCTTGCATTGGGCAAATCTTCAGAGCAAGCTGGGGTTTGCCATGTAAGTAGAATTTGGAGATCTTGGTCGATAAACTTGCCAAAGTGTCATTTCCTAAGGTTTCTGCAGATTTCTCTTAAGTTTAGGGGTGTCTTGAGCCTCAAGGCTGACACTCTCTTGCCTCCCACGTGCCCAGGTTCCAAACAGCCCCCGTGCAGGCCTCGTGTATCCTGGGAATGCCCTTTTTGGGGAAGGGAGTTCCATGGGGGAACAGTGTGCTCTGAACAGAGCCCTTCATCACACCTGACAGGAGCAGAGCTGCAGGACAGCAAAGCAACTTAGAACTCCAAAGTTCAAATCAAAAAGAGCTGACAGAAATAAATGATATATGAAGGGTTTGAGGGGCTGCAGACACTCCCAGCCCTGTGCCTCTAACACTGAACAAATGAAAAATATTTGATCCATAAAGGTCAGTGCTGTACAGAAATTCCCTTTCTGCCCTGCTTCAGTGCCAGGGACCACTCAGGGGATTATTTCTGTTCTCAGGCTTCTGAGAGACACAAATGGTGCCTGAACTCACCCTCAGGGTTGTTTTGGGCTCTGCATTCTTGGGGTAGCTCAATGCAGTCCTGTTCTACAGAGAAAAGAGTAAAAATGTGCACTTAGATGTCTTTACCTAGTAACAAATGGTATCACTTGCTCCCCAAGAGAGGTTTCTCTTTTATTTTGAAAGCTAAGACTAACATTGGTAATTGTAGAAATGGGTAAACTCACTTGTTTGGAACATTTCTGGCTATAAAAGGATGCTTAGTGTTGGCACAGCTCTACTTGTTTCACAAATACAAATATTAATTATCCATTCAGTGGAGCCTCAATAAGAGGGTATTTCCATGTGCTGTGGAGGAGCAGAAAAAAACCCAAACTAATTCCAGAATTAAATTAAGTTTAATATAAAAAATGAAAATTTTAAAGCCCAGGCTAAGGATGAGTCTGGTAGAAAATATTTACTCCCAGTTTTATATCTTATCCCTGACATAACAGAACACCTGGGATGAAAGGCTGCATTGCCCACTTGTACTCACAGCAAACACTTATTTATAGCACTTCCCTTATCATGGGCAGTGAAAAAAATTCCTGATGTCCTCTCATGTCCCCAGAGTTGAGATTTGCTTGAACTAAAACAAAAAGAAGTTGGAAGAATTATAAAAACAACCCCATCTGTTGAGTAGTTCCTGTGATCTGCCTTTGTAGGGGTTGTTCTGTGTGGGTTTGGGCTGAGAGCTGAAGCCAGGGCTGTGTCTGTGCTCCTGTCTGGCCATCCCAGTGCCCTCCCAGTGCTCTCCCAGTGCCCTCCCAGTGCCCTCCCAGTGCCCCAGGCCAGACCCTCACTCTGCCCCAGCCTCTCCCTGTTTTCCTGGCTTAGAGAACACGGAGAGCTGCCAGGACTCTTCCAAAGAAAGCTGCTCGTGAGGCATCCAGCCTGATTTATTGATATATCATTTTTAAAATTTTATCTCCATTGTGTTTCCATGGTGCTGAATTTTTACCTTTATAACTTTCTCGTGTGGGTTCGCTGTGAGTGAACATTATTGGTGTGGGAGTCAGCTCCAGACACAAGACTTGCATCATTACTTTATGTTTAATAAAACAGGAGCTCCAGATTTTGCTGTCATTAACACTCTGCTCAGTTTTGTCCCCCTCCCTTTTTCTCTCTCCTTTCTGGTTTTTTTTGTGTTGCCCCAGGGCGTGTGGAATTCTACAGTTCCTGCATCTCAAAGGCATATGGTGCTGATGGGTTTGCACATATGCTTTAAAAGTATTATAATACCAAAAATATTCAAACATTGTAATAGAATATAAGATTATTTCCAGGTTCTGGAGTAATTGAAAATGCCAAATTTGATAAGGAAGGAAATTGTAAATGAGTCCCACCTTCCTCTGTCTGCAGTGAGATGATGGCATTGGATTTTGGGTTTGTCTAATATGTAAGAAAAGAGCCCAAATCACAGCAGATTTAATTGTGCTGTTTTGAATTGTGCCATCCTGTTTTAGCTGAAGTTGCTGTGATTGTGATTAAGCCATTCCTCAAAAGGATTTGTTTTGTTTTCTTCTGCCTTCGTTCTTTGTGTCTTATTATGACTTCAGTCAGCTCTTGTGATTAGAGCGATTGTACTCGGGCTTGGAGATGTCAGAGGCAAAACAGCAGAAACAAAGCAAAAAACACAGCGCCCTTGCACTTGGAAAGGGAAATCAGTGCTGGGGGGAGCTCTGGTGTTCCCAGAGCAGCTGTGCCTGCCCCTGGATCCCTGGCAGTGCCCCAGGCCAGGCTTGGGACACCCTGGGATAGTGGGGGGTGTCCCTGCTGTGCCAGGGGTGACACTGGGTGCTGTTTAACCCCAAACCACTCTGGGGTTCCATGGATCACCCCTTGTTCTTGCCAGGCATGATGAGTTCTGTGCCACATTGCTCCGTGGGCTTCCAGGGATTGCATGGGGCCATACTCTTGACTCTAAAGACCCTAAAAGTTCTCCTCTTGCTCAGACCTTGGGCTGTGCAGGGAGGAATTTATACAGCTGGTACCTCTGCCTCCACTGTAAAGGGTATTTCGTGATTTATTCTAGCTGAAGGGATTCTTGGGCTCTGCAGATTTCTATTTTCTGTCATTTCTTAGAGACTATTAACTTCTGAATGAAACCTTTCTCAATTACTAGTTTAATCTTTGCTAAGATATTTTTACTGCTGCTGAATGCTGCCCACACACAGGAAGACACAATTCTGCCCTAGACAGCTCTCTGTATAAACTTTAAAGTGTATAAAGAGCATGCATGCAAAGGGCAGTGCTTTAATTGCTGGAACTGCCAAGAATGCAGCTCAGCTAGAGGAGCAGGCAATGCTCCGAGGGTGGGATTAGCCTTGTTTGTCTGGAGATCACAATCAAATGTTGTTTAAAGTCATAAATGAAGAAGAAATGGATCATGTCCTTATGATCTCACTAGGAAAGCTCGGCGGTCACACCCCAGGTCAGAATCTCTCTCTTGGATTTTCACAGACACATTTCTGTCTTTTTTTCTTAGCCCACCTAAAAATTACAGAAGGTATTAATTCACACATTAGGCTTTCTGATCTCTGGTGTGCACTATGGAGGTGCAAAGTATCACTATAGCAGCATAATTTATCAGCATTAAAATCTCTGACATCTCATTCTCCCAAGGAAGCTGGCAGTGAAAATGGAAAATGGCTCCATGTGATCTCCTTCTGGTGGCAACAAATGTAAAAACAATGGGAAACAGAAGGAAAGTAATGTCTTGCTGCAACCCTAAATTCTAATTTCCAAATCCTGCACGAATCATGGAACAGTTGTATATACACAATTGAGGAAGAAAAATGTCACCATTGGTTGCAGAAGGCATTTGGATTTTTCCTTATCAATGCCTTGCCCAGAGTTCAGAGCTATTCCTGGACTGAAGAAGGGGCTTGATAAAATGAGAACATATTTGTGGGTGGGCTGATTAAGGAACTCTAATCTCTCATTCCTGGGCCAGGATCTTCTCACCAGAGGAGTTTAGGGCAATATCAGGTGTTTGGCCAGTTGTGTGTTTTGGATTTTCCCTTCACAGCCAATATTGGCCAGTGTCCATAGCAGGCAACCAGAGCCTGGTCCAGGCAGAGGAACAAGTGTGGAGAGTTGGTAGGGTGAGTGTGGGGCTGGTATCACATTGATAGGGTGAGTGTGGGGCTGGTGTCACATTGACAGGGTGAGAGTGGGGCTGGTGTCACATTGACAGGGTGAGTGTGGGGCTGGTGTCACATTGATAGGGTGAGAAAGGGGCTGATATCACATTGATAGGGTGAGTGTGAGGCTCATACCACATTGATCTGATGAGTGTGAGGCTCATACCACACTGATCTGATTAATGTGAGGCTGATATCACGTTGATAGGGTGAGTTTGAGGCTCATACCACACTGATCTGATGAGTGTGAGGCTCATACCACACTGATCTGATGATTGTGGGGCTGATATCACATTGATAGGGTGAATTTGAGACTCATACCACACTGCTCTGATGAGTAGGAGGCTGGCTAAAGTCTGAGTACTGAGGGAGATATCTTAACAATGCTCTAGATAATGCAAATCCTCAAATTTGCTTTTCACAGCCATGCTTCTCTATACTATAAAATTCTCTAAAGGTATTTCTCAGGGACAGAACCCTTTTGAAAAGTCCTCTGTTATCTCCCACGTTGGCTTTGTGCAGTGTGACAGTGTACAGTGTGATAGCCTGTGTTTCATACCTCCTGCTATTTCAGTCATGCAAATAGCTCCCAGAGAAATATTCAGTGCACACAAATGCATGTTACATACCTCGTTTGTAAGTAAAGTGGCACTTAATAAATGTGAAACACCTTTGGTTATCTAGATGTTTGACATTCTTGGTGCACTTACGAACAGGAAAGTCACTTCCATAACAAGAGCCACACAGAGTGCCCAGGGAGATTTTGCAGCTTGAGAAAGACATAATGTGAGCCGTGAATATCCGAGGTGGGGAAGGTGTTTAAATGGCATCCACAAATGATAGGCTCAGTGGAAGTTAGACTGTGATTATCGCCCTGCAAGACATACTAAAGGTATTCATTTGTAAAAGTGAGCTGCTAAGGATCCATTCCTGTACGCTGAGTGGAGAAACTCCTGAGCTCCTGACTGGAGCAGAGGGTGCAGTGCAGTGTGGGCATGGCCGGGATGCTGCTCTGGTTCTCTCACACATCACAATCTGTGCTTGGTCCGTGCACATCTCCCCCCTTCCTGCGCTGGGAAGGGAAGCGGCGTGTGCAGAGCCTCAGCTTCTGCGGGGCTCTGCTGACTTGTTTGTGTGGAGCTGATCTGTTTCTTTGGTGTGACCGTCCACAGAAGGAACACGCCTTCAGGCTTCACCCCAAAATCCTGGTTTCTCTTTAAAATGCCCCCCCCTACTTTCTCTGGCCAGAGCGCTTGACCCTCTCGCACCATTCTCATACGCTGTCGATGCCGGCCAGCACAGTAGTATTACACTTTTATTGCCTTATTTAGCGGAGAGATTAAATGTAATGTTCAGATTATGTAGAACATTAACTCCTAACAATAAGCAAATAACACATTAGGAGCTTTGCCATTAAAGCGTTCGGTGCTGGCTCTGCTGTGGAGCTCTCCAGGAGCCGTGACTTATGTTCCGTGAGGGAGGAGGCTCGGCGGGGAAGAAGGAGCGAGCCGGGCTCTGCTCTCTCAGGTACCGCCTGTACCCCGAGCCCACAGGCGGTGTTAGGACGAGCTTTATGGAGCTCCATCCGTGTAAGCGAAGCCCCTGAGCCCGGCTGTGCCGGCCATGGCCGCGACCCCGGCGGGCTCCGAGCAGGTAACGGAGCCGTGCCCGTGTGCTCGGCGTGGGTGGCGTCTGCGCCGGGGCGGCCGGAGCCGCGGCCAGCCCCTGCTCCCGTCAGGAGCTGCGATGTGCCAGTCTTGTCTTTCAGCCGGGGTTTTTATGGGAGCTGATGGTTGCCAGGGCAACGGAGGCTTCGGGGAGTCTGGCGCGCCGCAGCCCCGGCCTGGGAGCGCCGGCAGCAGATGTTGGCTGACGCCAGGCGCTGCCAGCGCCGCTCATGCGGGAGCTGCCGGGGACGCTGCGCCCGCTGCACGGGCGGCTCCGCTGCCGCTGCCCGCTCCCCTCTGCCTTGTAATTTAGTATTCTTGTCTCACCCCACAGGGGTTCCTCAGCCGTCGGCTTAAAGGCTCCATCAAAAGGACAAAGAGCCAACCGAAGCTCGATAGGAACAGCAGCTTCCGGCACATTTTACCTGGCTTCAGGAGTGTGGACCATGAAAGGTAAGGGGACGCTTCGCGGAGGGTGTGGGAGAGAGAAGGAGGATATTGATTTTTCCAGCTCTTGTTAAGATCTTGCTTATCTTATTCCGAGCTAGGGCTGCGTCTCTGATAGAAGTAGACCTGGTTAATTGCAAGAGGGGTAGTTTTAATTTGTTGCTGAGGGTACGGTGCAAGCCCTCCCTTTTCAGGTTAAATTGCAGCTGCAGAGAAGCCTGACTGCTCTGCTTTCTCTTCCCCAATAAATCCTAAATTGATGCACCAGCGTATAAATAGCACGGAGATGCAGCAGCCAGAGCCGACTGATGCAGGTGAGGGAGGGAGGGGAGGGATGCTCCCGCACTGGACTGCACCGATCACAACTGGGTTACACACGGTAGGAACAATACCGTGGAACAATAACAACCATAATCTCCCCAAATCCTTCTCTCACACACATCCGTCTCCATCCCGCCGTTGTCTGCCGGCATTACACGGAGATAGAGCCTCGGTGTGTGGCCGGAGCTGCTGCTTCTGCCTGAGCCATGACAGGAGCTCAGTCCAGGAGGGATGTGTTGCAGGGAATGTGCAGATGGATCTGATAAAGCATTTCACGTGGGATGGCCAGTGTTGGAGCAAATTGCGAGTGAAATAGAAGAGAAATGAGATCTTTGAGATTCTTCAGCTGGTTAGAAAGTAGAGCAGCTCTTTAGTGGATTTGTGTGTATTTATGTCCATGTAGATTTATGTTAGTGTGAGCATCAGACAGGCACCGTTCGAGGTAAATTCGTGTGTAAATTCACAAGCAGATCAAGGTCATGGTTGGGGAAGACAGATTCCTTTACCAACCACAAACCAGTGGTTTGCTTCAAAAAGGAAGATCTTTCAACCTTACACAAATTATTTTGGGGAACGACAGAAATCTTGAAGTGCCAGGAAAAGTCTGTGTCTGTAAATTCTGCCGGGCTGGACGTACCCTGATGTAAGCAGTTCAGAGCAGAGGCAGTTTAATACACCAGGATGATACTTGAGAACCCATTGAGTAAATGCTTCACTTTGTAAAGCAATGACAACTTATTTTGTTTTAGCTGTACTTATTCATTGGAGGAGCCGTGAGCTTTTAAAGCTCACAAACAACAACTGTCAGTCTGATTTTTTCCAATCCTGACCTATTGCAGCCTCCTAAGCTTTTTCCTCCTGGATTCTGCAAGGGAAGCGATTGTGCTGGCTAGTGCCGAGTGAGGTTTCAGGGACGGCTCTCTGGGTGACAGAGCCGCTTTGCTTCCTGTGCTGCAGTTTTCCCAAACGCTCGAAGTAGGGCACTGTGTTCCAGAGGGAAGCGAGCCGGGATGTGCCTGCGGTGCCGCTGCTCTGCTCCGGGAGCAGGCACGTTAGGAAAGGCTTCCCTTCTACCTGGATGAGTTTTGTTTCATCCTGTGACTTGGCAGGATGGGATATGGGAATTAACTGTTCTGGCCAGCCCTGCAGCCAGAGTCATTTTCCTAAATGAAGCTTTGTAATTTCCCTGCCCTCCCAGCACACCAGCCCGGGAGCTGGCTGGGCTTCCCGAGACCCAGAGCTACTGCAACTTCTCCTTGAAGAGACTCGGGGAATCCTGTAGTGCATTTGCAGTGTCGAGCTTAAAGGGTGGCTTAGAGGAGAGGTGACACTTGGCAGCCTCAAATAACCAAGGATTTCTTATATATATGAGTATGAGAAACTGAAAATGAATGATGCCTTCATGATACCTGAGATTAGCCCTTCTGTGAGGCAGGCACCTCTCAAAAATGCATTTCCTCTGTGAACACAGACATCCCTGAGCTGCAGGACACTGAGACTCAGAGGCTCCTGACAGCAGGCTCTTAGTCCCTCGCTGCCATCACGGTGTCACATCTGTCAGGTGAGCAGAGTCCTCTGCAGGAGAGCTTGGCCTTGGGGACTGTTGCTCTCAGAGAGGTGAAAGCAAAGCAGCAGCTGGGCCTCTCAGTCATGCAGCGAGGCTTTGGTTACAGAAGATAATTTTACCTTTCTGAACATTCCCCTCCCATTATATGTGCTCAATGTACATGAAAGAGTTCAGGTCTTTCAGATCGTTCTTGTGCATTTGCTGCTGTGCTTGTCTTGCTTGTAATCCAAGAACTGTTTCAGAGAAGCATTTGGTATTGGAATATTCACCTCTTAAATATTTGATTCTTGACTCCATCTTGTATCGAAGCTGATTGTTCAGGAACCACTCCTCTGCCTGTGGAAGTCACCATTATTATAACAGTGCTCTGTTCTGGAGCGTGGGCCAATTTTTGTGGGAATGCCACAGCAAAAATGAATAGTGCAGTAAATGCAGTCAAAACACTCCAGTTGAAATATTGAGCTACAGTAGATCATAAATGCTTCTGTTAGTTGGCTTCTTAGTATCTGAATTGGGGCTGTTCCTGCCTCTTAGTTCCTTTATTTTTCCCTCCCTTGCATGTCCTGTTTATCCTGCAGGTGATTGTATGAAACATGAATTGTGCACATGCATGTTCAGACAGATAATGACAGGGATGTGGCTTGTGAATGTAAACAAATACATCTCACTAAATTACTGTGGGGTTCACATGGGTGGATTTGGCCAAATTTTGCCAGTCTTGTGCATACTGGTTTTCCTGTTATAGTAACAGGTATAGGATTATTGATAGCAGAAGAAGCAAAATCAGAGCAAGTGTAACTCACCTTCTGTATGAGAGCTGCATTAATATGGAACAATCCGAGTATGTAAATATGAGATCTAAAGGAGGATTGTGGAATGAGAGTTCCTTTCAATTTGCTGGCTGCTCATATTGCTTGTTAGAGCTAAAAAGGGTTCCAAGAAGTGGCTTTTTGCTAACAATGTCTCCTGCCTCCTGATTTATTACAGCAGCTCACTAAGTTTTTATCATGGAGCGCTGAATGCTTGGCTTTGTAGTGGCCTCTGGAATCAGCCACAAATCAAGCATTTGGCAGATGGATTTTTCTTAATTGGACCCACATTTCTCCTACAAAATCTGTGATGGAGAAAATTTCTGGGTTGGACATGGAGCACGGGGAGTAGAGCCAGAGAAGGGAGAGAAGGTTGCTGTGCTGCAGTTGTTAATTCTTGGTGGGGATGTATTGCTGATGGTTTTCTTGTAGTGACAAAGGTGATTTTACAGCAGCACTGAGAGGGCAGGGCCACAGTATCAGTGTGTGGACAAATGCCTTCAGATTGTCTTGATTTGGTGAAAAATGGGTACTCTGGGTAATTCCATGTCCTGATGGAATCCCTAAACTGATCATTGCTGGAGACACCTTTCCTCAGTGCACCTACAATCCATTTAATGCCACAGGACTCTGAATTACCAACTTTTGTGATTATTTTGCAAAGGTTTTTTTGTTTTGTTTTTTTAATAATATAAGCTTTCATTGGCACTACAAAAGCCTGAGCATATGGTTGATTGTTAAATGAGCCTCAGCCTTGGAAGGGGTACAGCCCTGCATTAATAACAGCATCAATTTGCACTACTGAGACTTCCTCTTTCAATTCCTTTTCGTCTTTAGCCCATCCAAAATTTTTGCTTCTAACCTGCAGAGGGAAGAGGAATTGTCCAAATCATGTACTGCAGCACATTTAATTCCTGCTATGGTGCCTGTGCTGTCTGTTGTAGGAGCTTTCCATGTGCACAGAGCTTATTTTGGTGCACCAGGAACGGATGAACATCTGTGCTCCTGCAGCAAACTTAGTTTGGGAGTTTAATTTGTTTATTCCCAACAAACCTGATATGCCAAATACTTTTAGGCATGACGAAATTGGTTAAGTTTGATGAGAATCTGGTGAGTGCTGCTTGGTGAAGGATGAAGAAGCTGCTCTGTTTCCTCTGGAATTGGAAAGAGGAAGGACTCAGCCTGCAGAAATGGGACACTGGCAGACCCCAGAACCATGAGGGCTTTCAGATCTGTGTGAACAAGTGCTGGAGAGCTGCTTCCCCTTCTGGCTGCTGCTGAAATGCTGTTATCCAGGGAAGCTGCCTGAGCAGGAAAACCTACAGCAGAGGGGACCCCAGAAGGGCAGCACTGACACCACTGCAGACAGCTGGGCTCTGGTTTTGGTTGGAATAAGGATTTTGAGGAAACACTGGCAGTTTGTGTAGGGGAACCAGAGTAAAACATCTTGCACAGCCAGGAGCAGCCAGCAGTCCCTCGTGTGACACTCCATGGCATTCATGCCAGGGGCAGTGCCTGTCCCCACTCCCCCCACATCAGGGAACAGATTTCAGCAGAAAAATCAAGATTCAAGGACAGTCTCAGAATTCAGACTGGCCTCATGCATTTATACCTGCATTTATACCAAGGCTGCTTTGTCCTGGAATAAGCAAATCAGTCTTTTAATGGGCTTCCTTTGTAAAATATTTCTTGAACCAGAAAGTTAATTACTGATCTCTAATTAGTGGCTGTGTTAAAAGGCTGGAGTAAAATCAGAGAGAGCGGCTTTGAAGGAGAGATGCAGAAAGAAATTACCATTTCCCTTCATAAACTGTGATGTTCCTCATCTTCTTCTCATGGTATCAGGAAGTTTAGACATTTTAAAAAGGAGAATGTTGTTAATGGTAAGAGGGCATTTTGAAAGGACTTTTCTGGAAGGCATTGAAAGAATGGTAATTTACTGACTCCAAGAGGGACAGAGATGGATTGAAAGCAATGTGGGGCCTTTCAGCTTCTCCCGAGGCAGCAGCAAAGTCCCAGCTGTTCCTCCTGTTAATTTGACTTTTGCAGATACCTGTGAACTTGTATCAGAAGCTGCCTGAGGTAAAAGCATTCCCCGTTCTCAAAGGATACAGAAATGCTTTCCTTTATCCTACACATCCAAACCAACTTCCAAATTCAACAGGGGGTCGTGCCTAAAGCTTTCAGTAAAGACTGTATTAGCTCCTGGTAATTCTTCAAGTCATAATAAATGTCAGGGGAAGAGCTGAGAGGCTGAAATGATTTTCATAGAGTCATAGAATCATGGCAGAATTTTCACAGCCTTTTCCCCAGTTCTGCACTCGCTGGTTCCTGACAGCCCCACGGGGTGCAGCCGGCGCGTTGACTCGGCTCGGAGTCACGGAGCAAAATTAGAAAATCCTTCCTGCTCCGGCATATGCAGCACTGCTGGGATAATTGGCTTCATGCATCTTACAATTAGCTTGCAAAAATATGTTTTGCATCCCTGACCTTTTCTCTATACGCAAGGCCATTGTTTCCCTGTCCTGCTTAATTACAAAATAGAGCGTTGTGTGAGGAGGGAGATGACATCGTTGGATCGTCGGCTCTAATTTGACAAGACATCGTAATGGGGAGTTTTCATAGCGAGGGCACTGAATTAGTGTAGCGTGAAGCCACGTTTCTGCAAACCCACTAAATAAGGAGAAGTTAATTTTCTGCTCTATCTTTTTGACATTTGCAATCAAAGCATTGTATTCCAGCTGCAGATGGTTAGCGCGTGAGGGATGTTTGGGTGGAATTGGAAAGCGCCAGGCGTTGTCTGCACGCTGAGGAGCAGCTTGATTAATGATACAAGGGTGCTGCTTTCCTTTTGCTGCTCTCCCAGCCCAAATACACGTTGTTGACTCGTGTGGCCTCTGCCTGGCAGCTGGGATGTGGTGCTGCAGCAGTGCACACCTCAGGGGTACAAGCAGAGAGCTCTGCTGTGTCCCTTGAGCACACAGGGAGCTGGGGTGACAGTTCCACTGAGCTGTGGCCCCTGGTGTGATACTCTTCAGGTCGAAGACAGATACTGCTACTCCATTGCATCAACATTTTGTTTCCAAACAGACCATTTATTCTGACTTTGCCCTGGTGAGGTTTTCATGTGCATGAATTTCAGTGCAATTACATTAGCATTACTCTTCATGTCAATAACCTCAAAGGAAAAAAAGAGAAAGAAAATGCCATCACTGCAGCTTTTCTACCAGAGGATGCTTTCTGTTCTTTCTAGACTCTTCTCTGCTTTTCTAATTATCATCTGTTTACAATGGATACTGAGATACTTCTGTCCCAGGCTTAAACATCCCCCTGCCGTGGGCAGGGACACCTCCCACAGCCCTGAGCAGCCTGCTCTGTGGAAGGGGGTGGATTGAGATGAGCTTTAAGGTCCCTTCCAACCCAAACCAGTCTGGGATTCTGGGATTGTGGCACGCAGTGAAAGCTGCTCCTGATGAAACCATTGCAGTCCTGCTCTCCCCAGCCCATTGCTTTCTGCCCACGCATCCCCCTTCCATCACATAATCTCAGGAAGGGCAGCACGTGGATTCCATGGGAAATGATTGCTTGGATTGCTTGGATTGCGTGGATTCCATGGGAAATGAGGGGTGATTTTCTGTTTGCTCGGGGCACTGGAGCAGCTCCAGTGGCTGCAGAGAAGCAGGAAGGTGGCAGAGCAGGGCCTTGCCCTGTTTCTGGCACGTGCAGCTGTGTTTAATGGGATGTGACTGTACTCTCAGTTTCTGCCCCTCGTGCTGTGTGGGCCTGGGGAGGGATGTCCAGTTGGCATCTGCCTCCAATTTCCATCTGCCATGGAATTTCCCATCTCCTAGGAGAGATCCATAGCATGTTGGCTCACATTTTGCTGTCCTCTACTCTGTCGTTTCTAGTGGCAATTAGTTTTAGCAATAAGTGGTTTTCTCTCTTGGAAGGATGGAAGGAATGTTTTTTAAAAACTTTTCAAACCAACTTCCGCTCTGTTCTTTATTGAAACCTTGCAAAACCTCGATTGGAAAATCTGTGTGAGGGATAAGGGGTTGCAAGTGAGCAGGGAAGTGAGGTGGGGAAGGGTTCCAAGCCTTTGTTCAGAGCTGGGAGACGCCGATGTTGGACGAGTGTTCCTTGTTATCCCAGCTCTTACTGCAGGGCTCAGGCCCTGAAATCCACTGATTGTAGCTGGAGGCAGCAGCTGGAGCTCACTGCTGGCTCTGACTCGTACAGAGCACTGCCTGTAATGATGTTCAGGACTTGTGAATACCAAATATCTCTGTCAAGTTCATCTGTCAGCTGGGAGAGAAGGAAGAACCAGACTGAGGAAAAAACATGCTTCCTCCTTACCATATTCTTTAATAAAACCTTAGGGTATAGAGCCTCTGAAATTGTTCTTAGTGAGATTTCAAGTAGTTTGTTCACCTATGGGTATCTTATGATTGTGATATTATAATGCTTATCTGGTTGGCAGTGTTTGCAATTCAGATCTTCAGTGCAACTACTGAATGTCTCACTTAGGTTCTCTTCCACACAATTCAGGTCTGGTGTGATGAAAAAAAAGCAAAAACTGATTTTAATTTAATTAAACCAATGCATTTGAGCTGGAATTAAAATGTAATTTGTTTAAAAATACTGAACTGATTTGAATTAAAGCCAGAAATATGAATTTAGCCTTAATCCACGTGTGTTATATAAGTAATGATATGAGGAAGGGCTGTGGTGTGCCTTGTGTGTGATTGATAACGTGCAGGAGGGCAGCATTCCCTCATTCCAAAGGAGGGCAGTGCAGGAGGAATGAGAAAGCCAGGCTGTTCTGCCAGGCTGTGCCCTTTGCTCACGTTTACAGTGTCTGGGATTAAGCTGGCCCTGCACCCTGCCCCCAGTCCGGGGGGATTTCCCACATCCCCTGGCAGCCCCCAGTGCTGCCTCTCTGCAGGAATCCCTGTGCAGAGCAGGCCTGCAGCAGATCCCAAATGATTTACATAACTCGGCTCTATGTACCTTGAATTATTAATATTTTGCTGTCCTGGCTGTGTGGGGAGATTTGTTCCATTAGGGAAGTGTTTGTTGCTATATAGTAGCACTTTAGATGATGGCAATCCACGGAGAGAGAGAAAGAAGGATTTATATATTAAATTGTTTTGGTGAGAGCAGAGTTTTTACCAATGCCTGGCTCTGAGGATTGGAATGGGAGGCTCAGGGCTGCTGTTGCTCATGTTGGAGTCCAGTGTTTATCCTCCCCTGGGCACCAAGCAGGGCCAAGTGCCATCAGGATGGGCACGGTGTCAATCCGTGTCCGCATTTCCCTGGCTGCTGGCGTGCCCTGCCTTCCCCCAGAGCTCCCAGGGGCCGTGGCAGAGCGAGGTGTTTGTGCAGTGGCCGTGTGGGTGAGCCCAGGTTTGCCCAGTTTTGTTTGGTGTCATTAGTGAGTGCCAGCCCCACGTGCAGGGGGGGCCGTGCAGGGTGCTGGGCACCCCCAGGCTCCGCCGGATGCTCCCGGCGCCGGCCCTGGACGGGATAATTGCATCCGCAGAGGCTCTGCAGGAACCCTCTCCAGCTCCCCCAAATTAATTATTCACTGATCATCACGCAGACCTCATGGATTAGGGAGCAGGGCTGGCAGGAGGTGGATGGAAGATGGAGTAATTTGGATTGCAATTAGTATTTCATTTCTTCCCTTGCTCCCTGTTTGCTTAAATTGGAGATTGCGTGTTAGCACCAAGCGAGGATTTACATCCCAGCAGTGGAAGTTCCCTGTGCACCAGAAACCAGCAAATCCACTGCAGTCCTTAAGCTTCCCTAAGGGATCAAACTCTCAGTTTGAGAAGTTGAAATATCAGGGGAACATGTTTTGCTTAGAAAATGGTGTGAGGGAACAGCAGTGCCTGCTCTGCTGGAGCAGGGACTTCACCAGCCATGTCCTACTGTCACAATAACAGCCTTTAGAGGTTGTCTCTCTCCATCCTGAGGGAGCATGAAGCTCTGCTAGGGAAGATTTAGGCTGGATTTCAGGAAAAGGTTCTTCCCCAGAGGGTGATGGGGCACTGAACAGGGTCCCCCAGGGAAGGGTCACAGCCCCAGGGCTGCCAGAGCTCCAGGAGTGTTTGGACAACGCTCCAACACGCAGGGTGGGATTGTTGAGGTGCCTGTGCAGGGCCAGGGGTTGGACTTGATGATCCTTGTGGATCCCTTCCAGTTCAGGACATTCTGTGAGCCCTTACCTCTCTCCCCTTGCCACTCCTGGAGTGTGCTGCTTGCTAGGAATCCTCTGGGAGAAGGAAATCCCATCAGGGTGAGCAGCCCCACAGCCCCAGCATCACCCCCAGCCACCAGGGCTGTGCCACTCCCAGGCAGTGTCATTGGAAGTTTAGTCATTACAACAGCCACCAAGAGTTGGGAACTCTGCTCCACGGGGGAGACTGTGTCTAATTTTGAAACCTCGAGGGTTTTTTTGATTATACCAGGAACCACAGTCTGGGTCACACTTTGCAATAATTATCCTGATGTCTGAGAGGTTGTTAGAACATCCCTGGAGGAAGGGGCCTGGTTGCATCAGAGGAGAATTTAGAGGTATGTGCTGGCAAACCTTCAGCACTAGAGATTTATTTAAGTTAGTTCTTTTAATTGCTTTCCAGCATCCCAGTTCTGTTATAAGCTCTCTGAGCCATCTAGGGAAGTGAGTGTAGCTCACATTAATCTCCTCAATCCTTCTTCCTCTAACTAGTTACTCCCAGCTTCATTTACACGGGCATTTGAGCCCTACAGAGTGGGTAATAATTTTGATTCTGTTTAAACATGTTCTAACAGAAGATATAAGATAGGAAAAATCATCAGCTGACTGCAGCATTGGATTTAACTCTCATTTCTTAAGCGTGGCTTATGATCTTTGTGTAACACTGCTGCCTCCCAAGTCTGTTGGCAGCTCTGATGTGTATTCATAGAGCAATTCCAGTCCTTGAGTGAAGCCTGCAAGAAAAGGGCAAAGAATTATTTGTCTTTTTTTTCATTATCGTGGCCCTCGTGTACCTGCTCTGACACACACTTGAGAGAAGTTTGCCTTGATGCCTTTATACCTGCAGCTCTCTCTCTGTGCAGGGTGTCTCACCCTCGTTAGATAAAGTCACTCATGGTGAGGCTCTCCCTCACTTTATTAATCACAGTCCCAACCTCTCACAGCAGCCTCAGTTACACACTGAGAGCAGGGAGGGAGGAGCAGAGGGACTCCAGCACGTCCAAGGGCTGGCCAAGGAGCCAGGGCCAGCTCCTTGTTATTCCCTGTATTGGGAGCTTTGTTCTCTCTTCTGAACAGCAGAAAAATTGCCTTAAAAAAATAGCAATAATCCTGTTTGAGTGGTGTGAAGTTTTTGGTCTCAATTACATCTGGTATCAATGAGTTCCACAGACAGACACTGTCTGATACATAATTTATAGCACTGACAGTTTTTAATCTAATAAAGTCCGTTATCTTACATCTTTCTTATCAGTTTATTGGCCATTTTAGAAGACAGTAAATAGAAACATTTCATTCCTGATTTCACCATGCATTATTTGCTGATAGTGTCCTGTTGCATCTCCCTGTCTTTTCCAGCTAAAAACACTCCTCTTGAATTGTTTTCCATGGTTTTTATCCCTTTGAGCCATTCCCCACTTGGTGTGTTCACTCATGTACAGTATAATGTTGTTGGAACAAACATCTTTTTTACACCTGTTCTCCTTGAAAGCACTGGCAAGTCTGTTCTGGGCATCTGTGAGCAGCAGGGACAGAGGCTCCAGGGATCCCCTGCCCTCAGCCCAGGCACATCATGACCTGCTGCCCTCCCTCCAGCATCCCTTTCCCTCCCTGAGACTCCTCATCCCTGCCTGAGTCAGAGGAACACATCCTTTTGTTCAAATGAAGGGATCTGGAGGCAGCATTACAGAGGAATGAGGTATAAAATAACAGAGCCAATAATGATGGGAATCCCCCCACGGAACGGGAGTGCAGCCTCTGGAACAGCAGCTGCAGCAAATGCATCCAGGTTATCTGTGGCCACTTTGTGCTGAGAAGGCTTAGGTGTAATGAGAGTTGCTGCATCCTGGGAACCTCAGCAGTGAACAGTGACATTTTCCAGTAACAGCTTCTGGAAATGGGGAAAAACCATCCTGTGTGTGCGTGTGGCCCTGAAGGACAGCTCAGGGATCTCCTCTCTCTGCCTCACAGCTGGACTCAGGTCACCAAGCTGCTTTCAGGCAACCAAAAGTGATTCTTAATTGTTTCAGTCCTGTCTGAAAGCTCATCAATAATTTCCTGGCATTGGCATTTTGAAACTCACATTAGATTTGATTATTTTTTCGAATTAACATGCAAAGCATGACTTGACCTAAATAATTCCACCAGTCCAGTCGTAAGTCTGAAGGTTTTGGAAATATCCAGTTCCCTTAAACATTTAAGAGGGATTTTTACAAGGATGTGTAGTGCTAGAACAGGACGGAATGGCTTCAAACTGCCAGAGCACAGGGGTAGGTGGGATATTGGGAGGGAACCCTTCCCTGTGAGGGTGGCACAGGCTGCCCCTGAATCCCTGGCAGTGTCCAGGGCCAGGCTGGACGGGGCTTGGAGCAGCCTGGGATAGTGGAAAGTGTCCCTGCCCGTGGCAGGGAGGGCACTGGATGATCTTTCAGGTCTCTCCCAACCCAAACCAGTCAAGGATTCTGTGATAATTCCACATCCCCTGATTTCTCCCAGCCCATTACCCTACTTAGCTCCAAACGAGCCCGTGGCATTCTCTGGGAGCAGTCAGAGCTCCTGGAGCAGGCTGTGCTGTATCACCTGCATCTTGGCACTTTTATTTCCTGCCATGTGTGTTGAAACCACAGCCCCTGTCACCAATAAGCTGAGAAAGCATCACTCAGCCCTGAGTGCTTTTGTGGACACTTTTCTTCCTCTGACACGTTTTTCTTTCTATAAATGTCAGTGCATAAAGAGCACAGGATTCAATTTGATTTGTGCTCCTGGTGTTTGGTACATGAAGAACAACACTTGGGTGTCAGTGCAATACATTGGAGGAAGTGACTCCTTCTAACTGTGTTCAGCTCTGAAATTGAGTTAACATAAAGAGATCTTCAAAACCCATTGGGTGCCTCTGGAGATGAAATAGTTTGAAGCAGTGATTACAGCTGTTCCTGGCACCTGACCATTATTTACAACTATCAATGAATCTCCAAAATCAGACTCAATTTGTCTCACCTGAAAAAAACTACTGAGAAGTCTTCATTTTTTGTTGAAAAATTATTTGTGTGACTAATGAGCCAATTGAAAAGTCATCCAATGCAGCAGTTTGCAATGATGACTGAGGATGGGCAGTTTTGTGCAGGGGTTTTATTGCCATTTCCATCAGAAAGTGCACTGGGAGATGTTTTCTCTCAGTGCAGTGTCTCTCTGTAGCTGTTTGTTGTGCTGCTCCTGAGGTCACAGATCTCCCACTTTGCTGTGTCAGGGCATCCAATTTATAGAAGCCTCGTCACGAACCAGTTTAAAGGTTCCACATGTCCCTGCCATGGCTGGCTTCATTTTGCATTAACCAGAAGTCCAGTGCTGGTAATTTTGGCCAGCAGTGGCCCCTTTTCCCAGAGCTCATCTTTGCACTGCCCTTTTCCTTGCTACAAGAGGTCACAGTATTCCATGCCAATAAATTTGTGGGAAAAGCCTGGCTTTTTCATTTATGGCCATGAGCTGCTGCTGCTGAGCTGGAACAAGCTGGGAATGTCCTCAGTGCTAAACTGTGAGATTGCATAATTATGGCTTACACAACAGCACACAGGCAAACAGAGCAGGGGCTGCTCTGTGGGATGGGCTCGGGAGCCTGCGTTGGACGGCTTTCAGCGCTCGTGTTCCCTGCAAAAGGAGTCCCTGCTCCTTAATTTAGTAACCATGGATCTGATTTTCACTTTGCTGGGGAAGGTGGGTGGGTTTGCTCAGAGTTTGGGGAATTTTTGCTTTCCCACTCTCCCCAGTGGCTCGGAAAGGTGGAGCCCACACAGTGCCTGTCTCCATAAGGGAGTGGTTTTCCACCACAACAATTGGCAATTACAGTTCTTATTTTAAATAACATGAAAACAAAGCAGGCTGCTCCCACCCTGGACTCTGCAGATGGGCAGGGTTCTCAATCCTGCTGGAATAATCACTGATACTAATTATAGAATTTGGGGAAGACAGCGGGGCCAGGCAGGCTGGGCTGGGCTGGGCTGGGCTGGGCTGAGCCTTCCAGCATCAACTCCAAAGCAGCAAATCCCACTAATTTGTGATTTCTGCTCTTTGCTCTGTCTCTGTTTCCCTCCCCTTTGCTGCCCTTGCATTTCCAGCCCGGGAATGTGTAGCAGCATCGTAGTAAGTGCTTGAATGGCTGGAAAATCCTTTCATGGCAAAGATGTGATTGTTACTTATTTATTTTATTTTTGGTTAATACGACTGGAATACAAATGGGGCTCTGGTGCCTAAGGGCCTTGCATTCTTCCAGTAATTCCTTATGACATGTGTCAGGTTCTGTTTTATTCAGGTGGGTGGTGTGATATTAAACAAGAAAGCAAGCTTGCATTTCTCTGCAGCTGTATTTATACGCACACTCCTGGCACAGAGCTGCTTATTAGGAGAATGTCATCTCCACACTGCCTGTACCTGAAACAGTCTGCAAATACCGTGTGGGCTTTAAGAGAAATCATCTTAAATCAATCAGATCTCCCAGCACCGGAGTGTCCTTCCTGCCTTATCCTTTGTCCAGGCAAAGATGAGGCTGCCAGAGATGTTCCTTAAGCAATGCTGCAGCCAAAACAGTCATGTCTGAATGGAATATCGATTTTCTAATTGCTGTGCTGCTGTTAGATGAGTTGTTCTGGGGGAGCAGGGGGAAAGCAAACTCACATGCATGGCTGGCTGGCTTTGCTTTGGCTCTGCTGAACACACCCTGAGTGTTAATGCGGGAAATTCAGCAAAGGGAGGAAGGTGGAATCGTTTTTTTGTGTGTGGCACAGACATCGAGAGGGCAAATGAGACTCACCAGTGGGACAGGCTTATTCTCTCACAGAGCACCAAACAACCCTTTGGCTTCAGACACTCGGGCTGCAGCCAGGGAGAGAACAAACTGCAAAGCAGAGGCTTCTTATGCAATAGTCCCCGGGAGGGGGCTGCTGCTCTCCATCAGCACAGCCCTGTCTGAGCTCCCGAGCCCTGCCTGAGCTCCCGAGCCCTGCCTGAGCTCCCGAGCCCTGCCTGAGCTCCCGAGCCCTGCCCGAGCGCCCGAGCCCTGCCTGAGCTCCCGAGCCCTGCCTGAGCTCCTGAGCCCTGCCTGAGCTCCCGAGCTCTGCCGGGCAGAGCAGCTCCGGCTGCTCCTCACACACACACAGGCACCAGAGAGGGAGCACCAGGGAAGGAGCTCTGGCTCTCCTCACACCCATGGGCTCCAGGGAAGGAGCTCTGGCTCTCCTCACACCCATGGGCTCCAGGGAAGGAGCTCTGGCTCTGCTCACACTCAGGGGCTCCAGGGAAGGAGCTCTGGCTCTCCTCACACTCAGGGGCTCCAGGGGAGGAGCTCTGGCTCTCCTCACACACTCACAGGTACCAGGGAAGGAGCTCTGGCTCTGCTCACACTCAGGGGCTCCAGGGAAGGAGCTCTGGCTCTCCTCACACCCATGGGCTCCAGGGAAGGAGCTCTGGCTCTGCTCACACTCAGGGGCTCCAGGGAAGGAGCTCTGGCTCTCCTCACACCCATGGGCTCCAGGGAAGGAGCTCTGGCTCTGCTCACACACTCACAGGTACCAGGGTAGGAGCTCTCCTCACACCCATGGGCTCCAGGGAAGGGTTTGTGCCTCCCTGGTGCCTCTTTGCTGCCCATGGACAGTCCCTGCTGCAGCCATGCAGGGCTGAGTGCTGGGACAAGTCAGCCCTGTGGTCATGGAATGTCCCCAGAACAGTCTCTAGAAGGGGCTCTCTGGAGAAAAGGACATCCCTGGGAAAGGGACATCCCTGAGACAGAAGCAAACTGGACCTCTCTGGCTTTTATTTATAGAGCCTCTGGTCAGGCATTTTGGAAAGTGAAATGCAGTCCCTCTAGTGACATTTTTATCACAAAGAAATCTTCCTGAGACAATAGAAATAGTTATCAGCCACATCTAACCAATAAATAATATTTCTTAATATAGTTTCAGAAAATACAGCATATGTTTATGTGTTCAAACACATCCTCTTAGGAGAAAAATAGCTTTTTTATTTTTCTGAAGATTAAAATGCCAAATCAACTAATTACATTTCTTTGAAAACCTCCACCACATAAAACACACACTCTCTCAGTGAACTAAATTGATTTATATTCCACCATTAATTCTTTATAGCCCATAATTTGCAGAACAACAAAGCTGGTTGGAAAATGTGCCCTATTAAGGGACAAACAGCTTTCTGAGCAAGATGGAAATATGTTGGCATGGAAAAGAAATGTGGGTGCAGCTGGGGCTGGGGCAGCCCAGGGGCTGTGCTGGGGTACAGCCATGGGCTCGAGGCAGCCCTGGGAAAATCCCTGCAGACTGGGATGGGAACCAGCCTGGCTGAGGCCATGGGGAGAGGAAAGTCCATGTCCACCCAGCTGGGACAGTCACTGCTCTCCATGTAAACATCTTTTCCTGAGTTTTTGGATGCTCTCCTGGTGTTCCTGCTGTTCAAGCCCATGTATTTAATTTAATCATGTGCCATGACCTTTCCCTTTGGGTGGTGTTTCCATCGGCTTAAGAATATCTGAAATTTCCCCTAATGTCTCCATTGGTCTCATTTGCATTACCCATGGAAGATTTTATTTTTTATTATTGGGACAGTCTAGAAAACTGGAAATAAAATTACATCTGGGTTTTTCCAGTAAATACATCAGTGACTGGAATCGAGATCTCAGTAATGAAATTGGACTTTGTCTATTGCTGTTTTGGAGTAGTAATAGGATGACAATAGAATAATGCAGGTACAAAACTGCTGTGGTTTGGCAGATGAATGAGATGTTGCATAAGGGGGTGTCTGCCAGGAGGGCTTGGATTGAGTGCATGGATTGGAAGTGGAATTGGAGGCTGAGAGTTTTGAGTGCTGCTCCTCCCTTCCCCTGGATTTCAGGTGGGATCACAGGCTGCCTGCACTGCATGTTTTTAATGGAAACCTTCTGTTAGTTCCCTGAGATGAGAATCTGTCAGACACTGAATAAATGCAGGCAGAGCTAGCAGGGAGGTGTTACAGCACAGGAAACAGAAACACAGTCTTAAACAAATTAAAAAGATGGTAATTAACCAAATGAATTTCATCCTGGAGATAATCAGACGAATATATTTAGAAGGAAAATAATCCCAATTCTCAGAAAACAGTAATTAAAATATACTCATTTTTGGGAATGGTTAACAAGCTAAATTGGAGGCAGCAAAGTAGGCTCAGGCCCTGGTGGCTGCTCCTCGGGACGGCGTCTGACGAGGCCCTGATGTGTGATCTCAGCACAGCCCTGGTGGCATCGATTCAGAGGATTCAGAGTTTGGGAAACGGCTCTGGCTGCCTGAGGGGGAGTTCCTGAGATGCTGAAGGGAGAGTGGAGCACTGGCAGTGCTGTTATCTGGGTCGCTGACAGATAACAGAGGATGGATTTCATAACCACGTATTTCCGAGGTGTCACAGGGGGGAGGCAAAAGAATTTAGGGTGGATAATTGGCAGGTGAAGAGCTGGGAGAAGCAGGGAGAGCTCCCCAGCCCTGGCCTGCCTGGAGGATGTGCTGCAGGAATCAGGCACCAGAGGGTCCTGGGGCAGGAGGTTTATGGGGGTTTATGGGGAACAGGGGGGGATGTCTGGGTGCCTGTTGTGGGGATGTCCTGGCCTGAGAACTGCCTTTGTTCCCTGGGGGTCTTGGTGCTTTCCTTTGGGGTGTCTGTGTCAGCTCAGCTGCTGCCTTTCAACACCAGAGATGGGCGTTGTGCCCACAAAATTCTGACTTGTTCCAGGACATTGAAAGCCACAAAGTTTGGGGAATGTTTGGCCTTTCTAACAGTTGGATCTGTTGAGGAGGAAGTGGTTGGATAGAGCACAGAACTAAAAAAATAATGCATTTGTTTCCCAGAGTAAATTATTTTCAGGATTTAGTCCATGAAACACAGTGTCAAAACCTCACTGGGAAATTTGTCTTTTTCGAGTTCTGAATGGGCAGAAGAACCTTCTCTCCTCCACCACATATGGATAAATAGTGTTTTTCTTGGAAACACCCAGCTGATCTGATCATAGTGGCTGTGATTTGACATCTGTGTGCACACACAATAATTACATTGATCTAATTTATTACTGAAACTGCCAGTAGGTGAATCGATGGTTGATGAGAAGCAGAGTGTTTGGGTATTCATTTCATTTGCTATCAAAAGGCCTGCAGAGAGGACAGACCATGCTGGGATCTCTGGGAAACAGACCTTTCCAGGATTCTGCAGTTTTCACCTGTCCAGTAAATGGACTGAGGGTGGAGAATGCCCTTGAAAGGAGCTGCATCCCCACAGGAGCCTGGACATTCCACAGGGAGGCAATTCCTGTACCCAGTGTCTCAGATGGACTCAGCCCCATGAAATAAACTGTTCAGCAAGCTGCTTCTAGGGCTATTAATGAACCTGAGATCCTTAAATTGCATATTAGGGGGTTTCTGTTGGATTAAACCTTCTGCACATCACAATGCTCTTAACTAGAATTTATCTGCATGCAAGAAAAGGGCTAAAAGCTGAATTAGAAAGAAAATGTCAATAGTAACCACATAAATTAGCATGCAGATTTATAATCTCTAATAATGGCTATTCTTTCAAAGCATTTATACAGTTTTGTGCCCTCACCCAAACTTCAAATATTTAATTTTAAGTTTACGTTTTTGGTCTTGCACCATCTAAATTTACAGCTCTGCCTAACAGCTCGTCTCTTTAGGTGCTTCACTGTAACATGAGTTCTCATCTAAAACAGAATTTGTGATGCAGAGGAACTGACTGTGGGGTTGAAGATAATACTGGTGGTGGAAAATGAGTGTGAGAGCTTGGAAAAGTGGGCTGGGAATGACCCCATGGATACCAGAAAGCAACAAAACCACTTCCCACTCTGGAGCCAACCCTCGGAGCTAGCAGTCAGTCAGAAAACTGGGTTCCAAACAGCTTCAAAGTGACATTTAATGAATAGGAATTCTGTGCTCTAGGAATAAATAAACATCCCCGTTTTCCATCTGTTTCTGCAGCACACTGCCCCTCACAACCTCTTGTTAGAGAAGGACTCTTTCAGGCTGGTGTGTTTTCCTTCCCCAGCTGATTCTGCTCGGGTGAAGTGGGAGCTCTGGATTCACAAGTGACTGTCATTTAGGAAGTCGGAGTTGGGAGAGATTGGGAGTTCCATGGAGCCCTTTGTGACCTTGGAATGTAGCAGACATTTTTCTTATTTTATGTTTTCTTGAAGTTTGACTTCTTCAAAAGAAGACCTTGAGCCCTGCTCAGATTGAGCCAGCTCTATCTTGCAGTCATTAAAGATTCAGTAGCACCTTTTAAGTCCATGTTAGGAAATTCAGATTTTTCAATTTAGTCAAGCTGTGTCTCCTTTTCAAGTACTACACTGCTCAGTTTTGAAGGTCTTCCAGGATTTCCAGTGGCTTCTTGCAGAGCAAGAGCCAGAATGTGTTGTTTTAATGTAAAACCTCAGGACTGTGTGTGTTCCATGGCCGAGCTGCCTACAAAGGTAAAAATGTCACAGAGGCTAAGGAGGAATCCCCCAGGTGAGCAGGATATTTCTGCCGTGCAGCTGGAGTCCTTTCTGAGCAGGGCTTGGTTATTTATCTCTTATTTATTTATTTCTGTGTTTGGGATTGGACCAGAAGCAGAAGTCTCTTTTCTCCAAGGGCTCATAGCTTTTAAATATTGAAGGTTGAACCTCGTCGTTGTGCTGAGCTAAACTGCTGGGCTAAACTGAGTGTACTTTGAAATCTGCTTCAAGGTCTGAACTTTGTTAAGTGGCCCTTTCTCTATTTATTCTTAAGAGGAGGAAAACTCTAAGCCTCTGAGTGGATTCATAGTCACACTTTAATTAATCATATCTTTACAGCATGCTGCCAGCCACTGTCGGGAGGGAGGAGATGCCTCTAATCCAAATTCACAACAACAACAAAATAAATGCACTGGAAATATCCCTGGCCAATAAACTGCCTCATCCTCTAAGAAATAATACTTCCCACAGCCCAAACACAGGAAAAGTGATGGGAAGCAGATTTCTTCCAGCCTCAGTCCCAGTGACACAAGGCCTGTTGGTGAAGCAGGAGTGCCAGGCACAGCTCTCTGTTTGAGTTTTCACTAGTTAAAAGCAAGGACTTTATTTTTCCTTCCTTCTATTTTTCCCTCCTTCTGTTTTTCCCCTTTTTGTGTAATGAAAATGTAGAAAAAAGTCTTGAAGTGGTGTCATTGAGTAGGTAGAGACAGAAAAAGCTTCCTGTATTTACAGTAAAAATAGCAAAAACAATATTTTAAGACTCTTTTCACCCAGTTTTGGAAATGAACATGCAAATCTCTGTCATAGTGAAATATGCATAGAGATGTTTTTAAACTTTTGGTTACTATTATTATTGTTTCTTTCATCTTTGCTGGGGTGTGGTAACAGCAGTGTCACACTCGAGCCTGCTGTGTGTTTTCTCACACAAAAAATGATTTTCTTCTGTGAATGGAAGAGAAGTTCTGGTTAACCCAGAGAGAGCAACGTGCTGAAAGACAGAACTGGTGGGAATTCCTGGCACCTGGTGGGAATGTTTGTGCCATGCAGGGAACTGTGAGCAGTGGGGCCAGGCTGTGCCCAGCCTCAGGTGAGTCCCCAGCCTCACCTGCCCGTGGGGCATCGCTCCTGTGGGGGCAGGACCTGCCAGTGCAGACATCTCCAGGGCCTTTGGTCCCTCGGGCAGCTGCTCCAAAGGGTTCCTGGTATCTTCCCAGTGCTCCAGACAGGAGCATTCTTCCCTTTTGCCACCAGAAAATGATGTTTGAGCTAATCCAGTTGCTCTGTTTGCAAATATCCAGCCCAGTCCATCCTGGGGCTCTGTCCCCTGCCAGGGCAGGCTGGCTGCAGCTCATCTCAGCATCCTCTGCTCTCAGGACACCGCCAGGAGAGGGGCTGGTGCCACCCCTCTGCGAGCCCAGCACGGTGTGCTCCACCTCGCTGCCTCCTGCCTGCTTAACAAATTGTGCTAATTGTGCCGGCAGCCCCCGGGAGCCGGGACACGCCTGCGCAGGGCAGAGCTGCAGCTCCATCTGTGTCTGTGTCCCCCTGCTCCAAGGAGCTGCCACTGGAGCCTGCTCTGCATAATTCAGGCTCTGAGTTTGGAAGATAAAGGAAAATAGAAAGTGCCTGTGGCTGTCTGCAGTGGCAGTAACTCTTCTCCCGGGGTTCCAGATCCTGCCAGTGCCTTCAGGAGTGAGCTGGGCAGGGGCCCCTGAGCCCAGCTCCTGTGGCTGTGTCCTGTGAACACCTGCACACAAATGCTGCTGCTGGCACCTCAGTCCTGCTCCTGTGTTTGTCCAGGTTCAGGAGTTTCCCTCGTTGCTTCCCTCCCATGTCCGTGTCATTCCAGTGGTGAACTCCAGCTGGAAACAGCTGCAGGAATGTGAAAATGTGGCACAATGGAGATCAACTCGTTTTAGCTCCTCTCTGGGAAATTTTTTTAACTTCTGTGCTTTCACAAACTTGCACTGAATGCTGTGTAACCAAATCAGCCTGACACAATTCAGAGGGAAGGAAGATCTGGTGACTTCTCTTCAGGGTCAGGGCTGAAGGACTGCAGGGCCCAACCTACCCCACCACGTCTTTTCCTTTATTTGCATCCATGGATACCTGTCACAATATTTCTCTGAGCCGTATTTCACTTCATTAGGTTGCATTGTTAACTGTGAAGGTCCTGTCAGTTTTTATCTATTGTTTCCTGCCAAGTGTTTGAAACAATCAGAGGTAAATTATACAGCTCTTTCCTTAAGCAGCCACATGGCACTTTACTGAGGGGCCTGCAGTGGCCCAGGATTGACAGGGAGAAGGTCCGAGGTAGGGAACAGGCTGAGGTTTTTATCACTGCATTACACCTGCCCTCCCCCAGGGACACCTCCTGCTCTTGCTGCCCTTTCCCTCCCTCCAGCCTGGCCCTGCCCAAAACACACATCCCTGCAGAATCCTGGGGTCACAGAACACTTTGGGCTGGCAGGAGCTTAAAGCTCAACCAGTCCCACCCCCTGCCTGGGCAGGGACACCCTCCAGTGTCCCAGGGTGCTCCAAGCCCCAGCCAGCCTGGCCTGGAGCACCTGTGCAGTGTTTTTGCTGTGTTGTTTTTGCAGTGTTGTTTTTGCACTGTTGCTTTTGCACTGCTGTTGTTGCCCCGTTGTTGCCTTGCTGTGCTCTGTACACCCAGGCAGTGTGCAATGTCAGTCTGTTCTAGGGTAAAGGGATGAGGCAGAAAGAGTCTTCAAGGCTGCTGAGCCATTCCCATCAGGATCAGCAATTTTCTGTGGGGAGACAGAGATTTGTTCCTCATCTCAAGGAGGGCTGTGAGGAAGCTGTTAGCCTTGATTCACTCAAGTGCTTCTCTTCGGGAAGACATTAAGCTGTGCCTAAGTGTTTTGCTAAATAGAGGAGACCTTATTGCAGGAAACTTTAAAGGCACATTTTACAGCTTAAATCTACCTGTGAATGAGCCTTGCTGACAGAAATAAAGGGAATAACAGAGTGATGCATGCAGAGTTGTCTCATGATTTTTAAAACATAAGGTCATCATTTACAAACTTGGCTCCTTCAAGTTAGGGTTTCAAATGCTTATGTAGGTACATAAATAAGTGGCCTAGTTTTCTGGGATGCTGAATCCATTAAAATCAATGGAAATTTTACATCTCTGAATAAAATGTCACTTATTTTGCTAGCTAATTTTAGGTACCCAAATACAGAAACTTTGATCTAAAAGAAAAAGATTTTTTTAAAAAACTGCTGAATTTTTACCATGCTTCTGAAACATCAAGCTCCTGTGTTGGTGTTCCAGTTCCTCCTTGAGGCCTGGCCCTTGGGAGAATGCAAAGGAGATCTGGACTAAATCCTGCATGAAGAATTCACCTGGAATCACCTTGGTGTAGAAGAAGGAAGGTCCTCACCTGTGGAGTGTGCAGTGCACCCCATCCACTCTGTTCAGAGCCTGGGCCCAGGGAGAGGATCCAGCAGCACGAGTCCAAGCCTGCTATAACAATCTCCCCATGGGATCAGGAATTCCTGTAAAGGCATTTTTGGTGTCATCACGTTGGTCAGGCCAGATACAATCTTGGTGCACTGTCCCTGCAAAGAAGTTGCCAGGCCCTGACTTGCTTTCCTGTTGGATGTGATCAGTGCTGGTAAGGTCAGTGTGGTCGCAGTAAAATGAAGTGAGAGATCTGTCACATGCTTTGGGCTTGAGTTTTATAGCACTGAATATAAAAATGAGAGGGGAGAGTGTCCTTTTGTCCTGTGAGGGCACTGATTTTCATTGCCTGCTCCTGCTGTGCACGGGAGCTGCAGAACATTAAGTCTGAAATTCTACATCGAGGGCTTTTCTCCTAATGAATTCTGTCTGCTGAAAGTGAGAGCTTCTCTCTTTAGCATTTGTGCCTTGCACTTGATCCACAGCTTTTGTACTGCTGCCCTGATCATGTCACAGATATCCCTTCTTCTGTCTCTCCAGCTTCCCAGCTTGAGCAGCATCACGTTCAGGTTCTTTTCCCTTTCCAGCCTCAGTGTATTTTCCATAGTGTGTATCCTGTCCTGAGCTCCTCAGTAGCATTCAGTCCTGTCCCATATCTTTTTCCTTCCCTGACTCTGGCTTTGATGTCATCTTTGTGCCTTTTTGTCTGTATTTGGAAACTGGAGCCTGTCCCTCCCACTCACAGCTCTCTCCATTTGCCAAGCCCCTGAGCCTGGTCTGGTACCTCCCCGAAGCCGTGGCTGCCCCAGCCTTGGAATTGTTCAAGGCCAGCTTGGACAGGGCTTGGAGCAACCTGGGATAGTGGGAGGTGTCCCTTCCATCCCTTCCACCCCAAACCAGTCTGTGATTCTGTGAAAAACCATTCCTCCCTCTGGATCTGATGTCCACATCCACTGTCCTGGGCAGTTCTGCTCCTTTGCACATCACCTGACTCCCCCTCAGAGCCAGCAGTTGTGTCTTCTCCTGCTCACAGAACACCCTCTGTGGAGAGTGGAGGCCATTAACTCCGTGCACAATGTACCCCCTGCTCCTCTGATGTCAGCAGGAAAACTTTGCAGCTAATTCATAATTTACTATGTACTTCCAGATTAAGAAAGAACCCGGAATGGCTTACGTACACAAAATATTCAGAGGCCAGAGGGGCCATGCAAAAAAAGAAAAAAAGTATTCATTTCAGTACATTTATTTTCCAAGAGAACAAAAAAAAACTTCTTTTTTTTAAACTGGGTCAACACTACATCTGCAGCACTCAGCCGTTTTCCATACGACACGATCACCCACTCTGTTTATCTTTAGGCAATATGCTCTTGCAAACTGCCAATTAATTGCATATTTGGTGCCTGCTCTCTCCCAGCATCCTGGATAAACACGGCGAGGCAATCACGGGGAGCTGCTCTTGGCTGCCAGGGGAAGGAAATCTGTCATTGTCTCAGCCTTGTTATCTGCAACCAAGGCAGACTTTTAGCAGCGTTCTGCTTGTAAACACCCTCTTTAGACACCTTCTGATTTCCAGAGATGGCTCGTCAGCCACTCTGCCCTGCTACCTGCAGCTTCCTAAATCATTGCTTTCCAAAGTGTTCAGTGCAGATTGTCCTTGCTGAAAGGGCCACCAGCACCAGTGAAACGTGGTGAGAGAGTCCTTGAGATGAAGAGATAAAGCTGAATCCAAATAAACGTGAGACAGAAAAGGGGAGAAGGGGATGTCACCCTCTGCTCTGTTCTGGGGGCTCCTCCTGGGGATTTTGTCAGGATTGCTCTTTGGGAGGGCTGGGGGACAGGTCTGGTTGTGATGTGACCTTTTCAGAAAGGTCCAGTCTGTTGGTGTTGGCTCAGGTCTCTCTCCACTCTAAGCTGGAAGTATCTCCTACTTTGTGCAAGAGTTGTGTAAATCTATATCCAGAGAAAGTGATAAACCCTAGGAAATCCTCTCCATGACATGCAGCATTTTCTGGCAGGATGTATTTTTCCTTCCTGAATAGTGGGAGGTGTCCCTGACCGTGGCAGGGGGGATGGAGATGGATGATCTTCAAGGTCCCTTCCAACCCAAACCATTCTGACTCTTAATTTCTGTGGAAATTCCAAGGGAAGGCTCTGGGGAGATGATCCTTCCTTCCGTTGGGATGGTCACCAGCAGTTCTTCATTCTTTCTTTATTTCTATCACACTCTAAAACTGAGTGACTTCAAAAGAGGCTGACTCTACAGTGGCTGTAGAAGAACTGGGACAAAATCTTCTCCTGGGGCAATCCTCAAGAGGATTTAAACTGCCATCTTGACATTGAGTTGTTGGAAATTAACTGTTGCTTCCAGGCAAGGAATGATGAATGGTCTGAAATGAAGAGATAAGCCTGCATGTGGATACATTCTCCCAGGCTCTCATGGACCTGCAGTGTTCAGAGCAGCTGGAGCAATTCCTAAAACAGGGAATATTTGATGCTGGGTCAATTCCTATTTTGATATGCTCATGTACATAGAGAATAAATGAGAATAATTACTTTGAACCAGTGTAATTAGAAGAAAAACAAGCTCCTTGTGTCTTAGAACAATACAGACACACATATTTGGGAGTTGTAAGGGGTTATGGGAAATTAAATTAAATATTCCAGGGTTTTTTTCTTTTATTTCTGTCATATGCCAGAACTTTCTCATTGACAGGGTGAAGTAAAATCTGTTGGATTGAGCCTGTTTACCAGGTTACTGTGGATTATTGTAATATTGGACTACAGTGGAGATGAGATCCATATGTTGCTGTCAGGGACTAGAGTTTATTATCGCCCTGGGGATGGCTAATAATGAAAGTTTAGATTTCAGGCAGATTTGAGGAGAATGTGCTTTAATTCCCGTCTGTCTGGTCTGTGGACAAACTCCCGTGCGCCTGGACTTCTTTACAATTTAAAATGTAACTTGTAAATACCAACAGAAGGGGCTGCGAGCTGAGCTGGCAGCAGTTGCCGTTTGAGCTTTAGAGATGAACTGCCTTCAGGAAGTAATAAAGATCAGAGCTGCCCGATCCTGCTGCAGCCGCCTCTGGAAAGATGTGACACTGCACTGACAGGCTTCGGGAGCTCGGGAATGTGCCCTCCTCTGACACAAGCTCCATCCCTGCTCCATCCCTGCTCCATCCCTGCTCCATCCCTGCTCCATCCCTGCTCCCAGCACTGCCCAGTCTTCGACAGTGGTGTCAGGCCAAGTGCCCCCAGCAGGGATGGTGGATACGGAATGGTTTGGAAGTGATGGGAGATAGTAACTGCATAAATAAAAGAGGAAATCTTAAAATTAATCAGAGGTGCAGACAGAGCAGCCCGTGCTCAAACTCTCCCTTCTTACCTCTGTTTGTTGTTCCTCACTAATTATGTATGAGACAGAAAAATGCTGGATGAAGTTTAATTAGGAATGAGCCGCTTTGTCATGTAAACTCGGAGCGCAGCCTGCAAGGCTGGCTCGCCGCCAGGGCCGGTGTGAGCTCCTCGGCAGCGGGGCAGGGGCTGCAGCAGATGCCTCCCTCCAAAACACCGAGCCCCGAGGAAGGGTTTGAATTACAAAGGAAGGGAAGGGGCTGAGCTTCCCAGCCCCCTCCTCCCCTCACAAAGGGCAATAGTCAGTTTACTTTCATAACCCCACTATCAGCTGCAGAGGAAGTCTCGCAGTCCGGGAGTCTGCGAGCGGTTCCAGAGCAGCTGAATCCAAACCGGGCAGCGCCGGCCGAGGGAGGGAGCCGGGGGATGGACTCGCCCTCCTCCCGGAGCAGCTGACTTTCCTGGGGACCTCAGCATTGCTTTTCTGTCCTGATCCTACTCTTCTGTCCTGATCTTATTTCCCCGTCCCGTGGACGCTTGGGTAAGTGCCTGGTAGTTTTCCACTTACCATTCTCTCTGGTGTTTCACCAGGATCTACCGAAGTGCGATGGCACTGCAGTGACAAAGTGTTCCCTGCGCGTTTGTGAGCTTGCCCTGGAACTGGATGATCCAGATTGGAAAAGCAGGACCTTTACCATCTTTTGAATTGATATAGTGCATTTTTTAAAGGGACAGGGAGCAGATACAGAGAAAACTCTTTCCAGCACGTTGTCCCAGCTGCTGGGGCTACGGCAGCTTGCAGTGTGCCGATTCCCGAAGGTTGGGGCGCTGGGGCAGAGCTGTGCCGGGCTCTGTCAGGCCCGCAGATGTTTGTGCTGTTTCCTGTGGAATCAGCCTGCGGGGGTCGGGGCAGCTGCGCCTGGAGCCAACCTCTGTATTCCATCAGTCCGGCGTTCCCTCTGGCACTGCCGGGAGAGAGGAGGATGCAGGAATCAGACACGGATTGCTGGCGAGGGGTTCCTCTGGGCCCCGGTGCTCCTGCAGCAGGGATCCCGTGGATTTGGGAGCACGGATACCAGGCAAGCAATTCCCTCCCATCCCTGGGGAGCGTGCCGAGGGGCCAGGCAGAATTCACGGACTTTTCAAAGGCGTTGTAAAAGATCTGTGTGACTGTAAAGAAAGCAGTGGCCCTGCCTGGGGGTCGCGGTGTTTGCTGGCAGTCCCGGCGGGCGTGGGTGGCTGGATCCGTGGGAGGAGCAGCTGGAGAACTTGAAAGGGAGATGGACTAAAATTTACGTAATGTGTGAAAGTGAATGTCCTTCCCTGCCGTCCACCTGAGCAGACTAACCCTGAAACGATTTTTAAAGCTGTCTTTGTTAGTCATCCTTTATGCGATTTGTTTCTTTATCGCGTTTCATGTTGAGTACAAGGAGACAGGCTGGTTCCACTCCCCTCTCCACTCCTCCTCTATTGTTAGTCTCTCCCAGCTTCCCGTATGATTGTCCAGCTCTGCTCTTTGCAGAGCCCAGCGGAAAAGGATATGGTTCAAAAGAAAGAAAGTATTTCAAATTCAAATCTGGCAAGTGCTTGTGTCCTCGTTAGGCTTCAGACACATTTCTTCCCTCCCATCTCCTTTTTCCCAAAAGTTGCAGGGTGGCCACTGTCACCTGCAGTACCTTAAACAGCAGTGTTTTAGTGCCCTGTTAGCCCTCATAGCCATGCACTGGGCAATGAATGCAGCAAATAACCACAGAAAAGCTTAAAAATAAAACATATTTATAATAGTAAGAGCTGCCTGGTCTAGTGGAAGGTTCCCTGCCCATGGCAAGGATTTGGAACAGCATGAACTTTGAGGTCCCTTCCAGCCCAAACTGTTCTGGGATTCTGTGATACCTACAACTGGGAGCACGTAAATATAATGAAGGCAGGGGATTCTTGCATTAAGCCTCATTCAGATTTGTGAGCTGGTCACAGCTGGCGAGTTGTCCCAGCAGTGACACTGAGCACCTACCCTGGGCAGGACCAGGGATCGTGGCTCAGTGTGGGTGTAAGGAAAGGATGCAGGGAGGGGGGAAAGGTCATGGCCCCATCTCTATTGGTTCTCATTAAGCTGTAGCTTGATGAGCAAGTGGTAATTAATGGTTGTGTTAATGGCAGAGGTAAGCTGATAGGCCTCTTGCTTCCTCTTGATTCCCAGTCATGACTTCAGTCCTTTTGAGCAGCTCTGATGAAGCAGGGTTGGGTCTGGGTGATGTTTGGAGAGGCCCAGCCAGCAGCACGCGTGACCTTGAGGGTTGTTTGCTCCTCCTGGCACCATCCTCCTCCTCAGAGCACAGCAATTAGTGGGAAGTGTCCCTGGGCAGGACTGGAGCTCGGGAGAACAGAGCTGCCTGGGGCTTGTGAAGATAACAGAGCCTCTGGTGAGGCTGAGCCGCCTCCTGTGGCCTTGTTAGTGCCAATATTGGCCCAGGGAGATGAGAGAGGAGCGGGTGCTGTGGCTCAGCTGGGACAAAGGGGAGCCCCAGTTCCTCAGGAGACGCCTCTGTTCCCTGCTGTGAGCCCTGTGTGTGGAGCTGCTCCCTGAGGCACAGCCCCGAGCCTGCTGCCACTCTCCAGGCTGTCCTGGAGTGCACTGGGGGAGCTGGGAACATAGTGAGTGGGATGAGAAAGCACTCAGTAATTCCCTGAGTTTTCTTCTGCTCAAAGTGGCAGAAATAACACCTTTCTAATGTAAAAGGCTCCCTGAGCTCCACTGGGTATTGTACAGAAACACCCCCTGCTTCGCTTCTCTTTGACTTGCACCGTTTCAGAGACCTGCAATTTGATGACAGATTTAATAAGATACAATTGTCACTTGTGTTGAGAGGAGACATTCAAAGAGCTTGGAGTTGTATCACCTGGGATACCAACATGTAAAGGCACTGCTCTGTTCAGTCACAATTTTAGGTGCTGGAGACCCAGATTTTAAGACTAAGATTTTTAAGACCAAGACTTTTAATACTTTTGAAGACTCGTCCAGCAGACACTGATGGCTGCAAACTTATGATAATAGTCTCCCTTCCCCCAGTGCTGGTTCCTTCTTTCACTTCTTCATCATATAGGAAATTTCTGTCTTTTTCAAAACAGGCACAATTTTTCTTCACGTCCTCCCCTCCACTGTGGTAACACCAGCACCCAGGAATGGGAGGGGAGAATGGTCCCAGTTCCACTGGGCCTGACTGGGACCTTGCTGGTGGCACTGGAGGTACTCTGTGTTTTGCTGGGGCTGTGGCACTGAGAGGTGACAGCCTCTGCCCTGCTGCTGTGGGAGGGTTTCACACTCCATTTCCCAGAAAGAGCAGGATGCAAATTGAGCTGCTGCCATAAATTTACAGCAAAGACAATAAAAACAAGAATTAGACTGATAAAATGATTAAAAGGCTTTACAAAAGCCTCTAAGCAGTTTGTCATATCCTGCAAGGTGATTGCCCAGGACACCTGCAGCACAAGCCAGCCTTTTCCAGCATGCCCCCTCGGCCAGGACATCAATAAAAATGAGGATTTATGAGCTCTGTCATGGGCAGCAAGCAAAACATCGGGCAACAAATTAATCGCTGATTGCAGAGCAGTGCTGACTGGGAGCTTTCTGCTCTCTCTTGGCATCATTGCAAGGTTGTTTGTTAAAAAATTAGTTTGATAAAGAGACCCTTGACTCCCAGTGTGTTCCTCTGTCACCTGCTCACCAAACACAAGGCACTGTGAGCCCAAAAGGTGCTTTTCCTCTTCAAATATTCCAGCTTTTAATCATCAGAATGTGACAGCACTCACAGTTCTCTGTGCTTGTCTGTTCCTTCCTATCCAGTAATTTTGGGATTACAGAATTCCAGTTTGGACTGGGAGGAGCTGGGTGCTGCTGGGCTACTGGAAACACTTGGGTGCCAGAGCTGTGTGTTCCTGCTAAGCTGCTTCCCTTTCCTACCACAGAGGTTTTGCTCATTGTTCTAATTTCAGCAGGCAGGAAAGGGCCCAGTTCTGAGTTCTGTTGCCTGCCCTGTCCCCCCAGCTGGTGCCACCATTGTCCCCAGGTTCCTACCCGGACCCGCTCCCTTTGTTCTCTGCCAGGCAGCTCCACGAGATGATTGTTTCCACAATAATTTCATTTCTCCCTGCCCGAGACCAGACCATCATTTCCCAGTGACTCATGTCACCTGTTGATGGCCTTTTCCTGTCCCTCTCGCAGAGTGGGATGGAGTTGGTGCTCCTTAGATTAAGGAATGCTCCCACCTTCCAGCAGCCCGGGAGAGCTGATGGTGCAGCCACGTGTCCTCAGGCAATGAGGGACACCCTCAGGGCTGGGGAGGGGGAGCTCTGTGGGGACAGCACCGTGTGTTGGGGACGTTCTGCCCTTGTTGTGCCAGGGTCAGCCTGATTTGCCCGGGCTGGTTTAGCCCAGCAGCCTCTGAGCAGATGCTGAGCACTCACATTTCAAGGCACTGCCTCAGACCAGCTCCACAGGACGAGCTGGCAGCAGCTCTGCTCGAGCTGCAGGCTCACTTTGCTTCATCAGTCTTGGCTCTCACTTTTCCCTTTCTGTTTCCTTTTTTAAGAGTGCTCGCACATCAGAGCTGGGCTCTGTTGCCCATCTTCGGTGCTGGGCTGACATCTCTGCTCCTGCTCGTGCTCGGGGCAGTTGTCAGGCTCTGCACAGGGAACAGGGCATTCTCACATGGAACAGCAACACGAAATTTCATCACCTAGGTTTCAAGAAAAATAAACTCTGGCTGGACTTAAAACCTTGTGGTGAGGACTAATGGAGAGAGGCTTTTATGAGCATTGAGAATATTTGTAGCTAAGCAACCAACATCAGCAAGAAGAATAAATCAAAAGTTTCAGGGCTCTGCCTGCCTGCCTTCAAGGGTCAGCAACTGTATTTTCCCTCTGTTAACAAGATTGCCTTCGTGCTGGAGGCAGGATCCCGGGTTAGATGGATCTTGTTCTGGGATGCTGAGCTGGGAACAGCAGTGAAAGGACAGAGAGGAATCTTGCCAAAGGCCACAAAGCCAGCCAGGCCTCCCAGCAGCTTACAGGAAAAGGCTCTTGGAACAGGAACATCTAACACATATAGATAATATTTTCTAATTACTCTTGTGTGAGTCCTCCTAGCATCAGAGAGGGACTCTTTATCAGGATGTGGAGTCACAGGATAAGGAGTAATTGGCTGAAAGTGAAAGAAACACAACAGAAATTTACGCCGTGAGGGTGGGGATGCCCTGGCACTGGGTGCCACTCTGCCACTTCCCGGATCCCTGGAAGTGTCCCAGGCCAGTTGGACAGGCTTGGAGCAGCCTGGGACAGTGGGAGGTGTCCCTGCCCATGGCAGGGGGTGGGATGGATTGAGCTTTAATGTCCCTTCCAACCCAAGCCAGTCTGGGATTGTCTGACTCTAGGCTCTCTCCCAGGCAGCAGCTCCAGACCATACTCCATTCCACAGATGGCAGAGCTGAGTGGCTGGATGACTGCAGCAGTTTTTGTCTGAAGCAGTGAATCTCTGTGGCTTTGTTCACTTTCTGTGTTTGCACAGTTCCTGTTGCTCGGGGCGCCCACCCCAATGCTACAATTGCAGCACAGATCCAAGGCCTGTTAGATAATTGAACTTTATTTTCTCCAAAGATATTATGCAGTATTCTTCACTGGGTTGCACCAGAAAACCTAGAAGCAAGATATTTTACTTTAGAATATATTTTATTTATAAAAAAGAAAATTTTCCGGAAATGCCTATGGGAATGGCAACAAATCAAATCCCAGGAATAATTTCTCAATTAAACTTTTTTTAAAAAAGAAATATCATCTTATAACCTCAGGGTATTTTCCATCTCTGCTTCTTCCTCCTGCTTAGTCAGGAGCTGCTTGGAAAAGTTGCTCCAGTCCCTGCCCAGTCCTGGCAGCCTCGTGGATCACCAGGAGCCCTGTGAGTGCCCTCTGTGCCATGGGAAGATCCCCTAAAAGTGCTTTGGAACCAAACCCTGAGCCCCCTTTGCACACCTGCACCACACCATCAATCCAGGCCTGAAATAGGATTATTCCCTGCAAAGGACCCAGAGTCCTGTTTGCTCACACAGACACTGAAGTTGTGTTCATTATAAACCTGTGTATTAAGGCCAGATCTCCCAGTATTTCTGTGGAACTGTGTTCCTAAGCCAGGTTTGTTGTTTTAATGGGAGGAATGAGGTGTGATATGGGATAACTCTGTGGTGGTGGAGTCCCAAGCCCTGTCCTGGTGCCACTCACCGGCCATGCCAGAATGCTCTCCTCAGCAGGACTGTCACATATTTTACCACCTTATGTGGCATTTCCTCCACTTTTCTGCCTGCAAATCTTCCTGCACCATTGAGCATTTCAGTGGAGTTTAAAATTTTCTGTTCTGGCAGTTGCTCTCTGTTCAGAGCATCCTGTTACAGACGATGACAAACACAAAACTTTTCGGAGGCGCGCAGCGATTTTCTGTTTTCTCTCCCGACGCAGCTGTGGCCTGGCTGATGCCTGGAGTTACTCAGCTGTGAAAAGCACTCACGGAGCTGAAAGCAGGAGGTGTTTCTGTCCATTACCACCAGTGCTCCCAGCAGCCCAGCTGGGTGGGGAGTCCATTTAGTGCCAGTCCCACAGCTGGGCTGCGAGAGGCGCCTCGAGCCCGCAGGTACTGAACGGCTCTCGGGGATTTGGGGGATAACGGGGCCAGCAGGACAGGAAAGGGTTATTAATGACAGCATTCGTTCAGGAAGGGCTTTATTTTTCTCATTAGGGAAACTATCACTTTTGGATGTGTTGCAGACACATTTTGGAAGCGGCACCAACTATTTTAAAAGT
Source organism: Thryothorus ludovicianus (assembly GCA_013397245.1). NCBI lineage: Eukaryota > Metazoa > Chordata > Aves > Passeriformes > Certhiidae > Thryothorus > Thryothorus ludovicianus. Next base: position 179,645 of record VZTB01013648.1, on the reverse strand, counting down.
TAAAAAATGCATTGGCAGGTGTGAGGGAGATGTTCTGGAAAGAGAAGATACAGCCTGGCTTAAGAGAAACCCGATGTATTCAGAGAGATCCAGGCTTTTCTGTTTGATCGTTTTTCTCTTCCCACCCACCTTGGATCAGCTCCCACCCCTCCACATGTCGGATCTGAACCATTCCCGAGTCATTCCCAGCTCCAAGGCACAGCTCCCTGAGGCTCTGATGGAGTTTGTGAAATGCTTCCCCAAATTCAGCTAAGGACAAGCTGTTGGAAAATAAACATTCTGCAGGAGCTGCAGTGAGGGTGCAGGAGGGCAGCCCCGGGCTGGTGGGGGAACAGGGACACCCAGGACAGCTCCTGCCTCCCCTCCCTGTGCCTCTGCCCTGCCCTCTGGGGAAGGGAATGCACCAGAGGATGCTGAGGACATGGAGGACACTGACCACAACTTAAAATACATGTTTGGAGGAATGGTTTCAAACAATTCTTTTCCTTAACTTTCTTACTCCATTTCTGGAGCTTTCCCCCCTTGTCTGGTTGTGTTTTATTCAATTGGTTTCTCTCAGTTTTTTGTCATGGGGGGTTCCAGGCAGGTTTCTCTGAACATGAGAATTTGTTCTTCAGTGCTTCTTTTAGGGTGTTTAACTCCTGCTTAGATCCTTTTTCCCAGTTATTTTTCCCCCCACAAATCACAGCCTCTTATCTTCAGTTTAATTTTTACTTTTAATGAAATATCCCTGAAATTAAATGTTCTTTAACAAATACCTGATCAAAGTATCTCACAACAAAAGGTACTTTGATTTTATTATTACTATTATTATTATTATTATTATTATTACTAATGCAAAGTAATGATATACTTGAATCCTTATCAAGTGTAATTCAGGGGGATTAATTATTTTAGTTGAAAGGAAAAGTTTGCTCCATCATTTACTGAACTCAGCTGCTCAGTGTCCTGCTCCTGTTTATTTAGATTTGTTATTATTTACTGGTTTTTTAGGTCTTGAGACCGAATTGTTGATCACAGTGGTTCAGGTTTGTGCTTCACTGGGCAAACAGCAATCAGCTAAATACAGGAAAACAAGCTAAATATAGAGAAAACTGAATGAGAATATCACATTTTTGATGTCTGTGATGTCAAGCTTGACAGACCCACTAAGCACCTCGCAAAGGAAAGCAAAGCAAGCCTCAGAAACCTCAGAACTTGCCGAGATTTTCTCATTGAGAAAAACATTTGTGTCTTCAACTTGAACTACAAAAAAGAGCAACTGTGAATCAGACACGCCACGTTTCTGGCTGGGCTGAGCTCACAGGCAGCTCCTGCAGTGCCCTTGCCCAGCTCCCTGAGCTGTGGCTGTCCAGGAGCCCCAGGCCCAGTGAAGGCTCAGGGAGCAGCTGGGGCAGATGTTGGCTCCAGCAACGAGGCCTCCCAAAGCTGGGACAGGTTAGACATGGAGCCACTGTCCAAACTAGGTCAGCTGGATATCAAAAATCTGCGTTTGCTGATCTCCAGCTCCAGGGCAGGTGTGGCTGGGCAGGCAGCAGCTGCGGGCGGGTGGGAGGATGGGGCTGCCCTGTGGCTGTCAGGGCTGAGCTGATGGAGATGGCAACAGCCAGAGTCCTTCTGGAAACCAGAAACCAGTGGAGAGGTTAAAAGCAGCCATTGTTTGGTATGTAGGGGCTGTGCGGACAAAATTGCACATCTCTGGCAAAGGACAGCTCCAGCAGATGCAGGGAGCTGGGGTGAGTGTTTCATGCTCGCTGGGCAGCAGGGGGTGGGAGCAGGGCTGACAGAGCTGATCAGCCACAAATCCGTGTGTGAGGAGCCCTGGGAAAGGGCAGAGACAGACGGTGCTGAAACAGGGCACAGGAAAAGGCAAAGCAGTCCAGAGGGGCCTGGGCCCTGGGTCTTGGCTCTCTCTGCACCGGCCATGAAGCAGCAGCAGAGACAGCGAGTCCCAGCAGCTCAGCATCCCCATGTCCTGCCTGTGCCCTGCTCCCTCAGCCCCACCCGAGCAGGGATCCCTCTGTCAGCTGTCCTGCCCCATCCTGTGCAGCAGCCAGGGCACAGGAATGTCCCCACTGTCCTGGATCCAGGACAGGCAGGGCTGAGGCTGGTGCCCAGCTCTTCCATCCAGGGGTGCTGCCAGGGAGGGACACAGCCTCCCTCGGGGACAGGGACAGCGCAGGGGTGTCTGGGGGGGTTCTGAGGCAGCACGGGAGGTGCTTGGGCTGGAAGGAGGAGGAGGGAGGGTTCAGGCTTGTTCGTTTGCATGTGGCCAGCCAAACATGGCCAGCCCAGCGTTCCTTTCTTCTCACCATCCTTCAGCTCCTCTTTGATCTGAGCTGCACTTTTTCCTGGAACACTTCCAGCATTCTCAGGGTAGCTGTGAAGCTCCCTTTTTCCCTCCCTGTTCAGGCCACATCCCTCAAATGTAAGACTCTGCAGCAGTGACGTGGGACTGTGGTGTGTAGAGTCCTTTCTGCAGAAACGTGTTTGACTCCTTCAGATGTTCCTGATGTCTCCTCCCAGAACAAACACAGCAGCACAGGCTCCCACAGTCACCTCCGAGTTTGACTCAGTGCAATGTGCAAAATCAGCCCCATAAAAGGTTCAAGCTGTGGTTTGGTACCCATGTCCAATAAATTGAGAACTTTTGGCGACCCTCATTTCTAGACTGACATGTCAGACAGATGCACATGCCAGAAGCACACTGGGAAGCAAAGACTGTGTTGGGAAGGATGCCAGGAGCCAAGATGCATTTGCAGAGCTTTGGAGAGGCAGCTTGGCCATCTCTGGCCCAGGCAGCAGGGTGATGGAGAGAACCCCCGGGTTGCTGGCTGGGTAATGATGCTGCTTTTAAAAAGGACAAGAGAAAAGGCATTGCACCCTGCTCCTGCTCAGGAGGCTTGGAGGCAGGAGAGGAATGGCTTCTTTATCTAGAGGTGAACAGTCACTTCCTCCTGCAGCAGAAGAAGCCTGACACTAGATAAGTAGCTGTGAGAAGATTCATAAAAAAACTAATTTATAATTTGCCAGAATATAATCCTATTTGATCAGTGTTATTCAGTTCCTCTTTCTTTTAAAATTCAGTGCACTTAACTGTTCTACGAGGGTTTATGAATGTTTAAAAATTGCTTTGTGGTCCCTAAAGTAATTTGACAAGTCTGACAGCTATTGATTAAAAACCTGAAATTATTCAGACTGTAGGATGACTTGAGGGATTAGATAGAAAGTTTTTTCAAATGTGAAAGGAAATAAGATGTTGGAAAGTAAATATGTTCTTGAATATTTTTGAAAAATCCATTACAACTGTGAAATTAAATTGAAATGAGATACTTGGTGTGGAGATGAAGGAACTAAATGCTGGCTTTACTATTTAGGCATGGGGTAGAACTCCCCATCCCAGGCTCAACAAATGTGGGATGGAAGTTGCTGATGTCTGGCACAGATCCCACCTCAGGGAGCCCTTGGGGGGCTCCTGCACCTGCCCAGCCCTGGCCAGGGCCCAGGCAGCTCCTCCCCACTGCTCCAGTGGGGCTGAGGGCAGCAGGGCTCTCTGTCCAGCATGAACCTGGTGATCCATAACCACACACAGCCAGGTCTGAAGAAACAACTCCCCCAGCCAGCTGCCAGCTCATGGGGAATAAGGAAAAAAACAGTTCTGAGTGTGCTGGGGGAGAATCCTCCTTCCCTGCTGGGGGGAACGGGCTGCTGGGCACAGAGCCCTGTGCCCCCTGCTCCAAACACAGGAACTGGGGCTGTTCCACCCCCGAGGGGAATGTCTGGCTGCTCATTCCCAGCACTGGGGGCAGGCAGCTCAGTGGAAGGGCTCAATCCCTGGCTCCGTGGGCTGGTGCAGAGCGTGTGGGCAGCTCTGCAGACTGGTTCTGCCAAGGGGATGCTCCACAAACACCTGATTCTGCTTTTGATGGTGTTATCAGTGCTGGTGTTTAATCAGGTAATGGATGGCTGTTGGTATTGGGTAAATTCCGGAGTGGTTCTATCCATGGAGAAAATCAAGTGTTTGTTATGGAGATAATCAAGTGGGTTTTGTGATGATACAGTTCCCTGGACTGAGCAGCAGATGACAGAGGGCTTGCTTGGCCTCTTACCTCAGGGCACCACGCAGCCCTTTTTCATCTCCAGTAACTCCCAGTTCCCCTGGGATCAAAAGCCTTGGAGAGGGGAGTCTGCAAGGTGTGAGTGGAGCTGGAGCCAGGTGTCACCAGGCTGGGCACGCTGTTTCAAACCCCTGTGCTATATATGGCCCTCGGTTATATTGCAGTGACAATATTAAACTTTAAAAAGATGAGTGGAAGGATAGGAGACCTTCAAACTTAGTTACTGCCAGGAAATAATACTTGGCACCACATAGTTGTCATTCTGCAGCAGACAGGGATTATCCATAAAGCCTGTACCTCCAAAGTGAAGGAGAGCAATAAAGCCGACCCCAGGCGCACTTTGAACTTGGCTACCTCTGATTAATTAAGTTTTTCCTTCCTTGAGCCTGATTTAGTACTTATGCTCAGAATGAAGGATTTAAGTTAAGAAACTGTTGAGAAATTGAAGGACAGCTCTCATCCCCTCTTTCCCATCTCATCCCCTTCCCTATCACATGCACACACATGTGGGTAGCAAAGGGCTTGATGTGGCTGCTGAAAATCAGGCTCTGAGGGCATTCCTGGCCCAGAATTCTTGTCATTCCTCCTGCAATTGCACCACTTTTGCTGTGGATTTTTATTCCTGCCAAGCTTGAAATGTCAGCGGGGCATGGCAAACATCAGCTAATTCTGGCTGCAGGTCTCAGGGCAGTGGAAGGTGTAATAGTGATCCTGCATTTATATGGAAAGTAGGAAGGTGTCTGTGCAGCTCTGGAGTATCCTCCTTTCATTCATTTAATGACAGAGCTTCCTGGGACATTTAAAATCTGTCTGTGGCGGGGCTGAGGCTCAGCACACACTCCACATTCACAGAACTCTGCTTCCACAGAGCCTGTCACAGTATGGCTCAGGATGAGAAAGTGCAAACATGAGGCAGAATGGCCCAATTTTGTGTTTGCTGCTTTGGTTCTTGGTCACCATATCGAATTGTTGTGGTTTAGGAGGATTTTGTCACCATATCGAATTGTTTTGGTTTAGGAGGAGTTTGTGGAACATAATTGGGGATACATTTGCTCTCACCAACTAAATGGATGTGCCATGTCCTGGGAAGTCAGTCAGCCCCTGCTTTCCTGTGGAATTGCTGTGGCTGGTGCTGTGTCCCAATTCACACTCGGTGACTGAGAGGGGCAATGGCTGTACCTGGGTAGTCAGATCTGAAAACTTACCCAAAATTATTCTTCTAATCCCTTAATTAGACTTGCTTAACCCACTTTTTTTTGGAGGAGAAACAATTGTTTAGAGTAATGAGGGTCTGTTTTGATTGAAGGATGTACAATAATCTGCCCTGAATCTGCTCTGCTGCATTGTACCAAACTCACTTATTTTCTCTATATTTGTTCATAGTCAAAGCATAAATAATTCAGCATTTTGTCTCTCCCTGTGAATGTGAGAAGCATGCTTGCTGATTCCAGATCAGATGGAGCAGTGATGTTTATTACTCTGATGTTGGGGAATGATTGTTGCATATTTAATATCACCATAAATAAAGCTCCTGTAGCTGCGTCCCCACTCGCGGGATCGGCGTGAGGCTCTCCCCGAGCCCTCTGATCTGCAGCCCTCAGAGCTGTGCTGGGGTGGAAGCAGAGGCTTTGCTTGCCCACTGTGACACAGGCCATGAGTGACAACTGCAGTGCCAGCGTGCCCAGCCTGGCTGGCATCCACCAGCCCACAGCACTGCCAGCCCCACCTGCTCCAAAGCCATTTATCTCACCCAGAAATACTCAGAGACTTGCACTGTGTGACAAAGCAAATAGCAGAGGTAAAACAAACCTCATTAAAATAAAGTGGCTGGATGATAAGGGGAATGGTTAACATACCTTTAACAGCAGTATTCCTTTTCTTCATTTTATCTCGCTAATGCCTTTAAAAACTGCCTGAAAGTATTTTATAGTAATTACTGAAGGAGCTGGAGTTTTTAGCAGTCTTTAATGGGGAGCTGAACATCTCTGATTTTAGTGGCTTTTTTTCAAAGTGTGGGGAAGACACCAGGCAGTGAGTGAGGATCTGGGCCGTGTCTATTATTCCTATTTATAATTAAAATTCCGTTCGAGGTGTGGCACAGGTATTGCAGCATCCTGCAGTCCTGGGCTGGCTCTTCTGCCATCCAGAACAGCCTTGCAGCACTTTGTTCCAGCACCTTGCTGAACTCCAGCTGGTCACCCAGCACCAGTTTCCATTTTTTCCTCTAAAATTCCCTCCATGGAGCGAAATTCTTGTACATTTTACCAAAGACACTTGCCAGAATAAAGGGAGTGAGGCACTGCTTGGCAGTGGTGGAGAGCCAGGGAGAGAGCGAGCTTTGTCCATGAGCCATGTGCAAGCCAAGGCTGTCCCGCTGGGCCACATTCCTGCCTTGGCATGGATCACCTCTTTTTATTGGAGTCCAGTGTTCCCAGTGTGTCCAGACTTGTTCCAGTGTTTGCAGCAAGCTGGGATCATCTCTGAGAGAAGTTTGTGTGGCTGTGATTGCGGGAAGGAACATCCCTGTGCTGGAATCTGAGACCCTGCAGGGCACTCCGGCCCTCTGAGAGCCCAGGGGTGGACTTGGCTCCTCCTTGCAGTTCTCAGGGCTCCGAGAGGATCCCTGCCAGTGTCACAAGGTGGACGGGGAGGTGACTGTGCCCCCTGTCCCCGTGTGCCATGCTGGGATGGGCACGGAGCCTCCGCAGCGCCCGCAGCGCTCCCGGCAGGAGCTGAACCCGCTGCCCCAGGAGCTGCCAGGGCAGCAGCACCAAATCCTGCGTGCCAAACTTGCCCCTTGCCACCTGCTGGTGTGGTCACTGCCCAGCACGGCCTCACCAGGGTGACAGAACCGTGCAGGAGGGGAAATCTCCCATCCAGCCCCAGAGCCAGCAGTGCTGGCCACAGCTAAACAGATGTGGATCAGAACTGCTCCAAACTCTGCCTTTGCTGGAACACAGCCACTTTGCTTGTTCAGTATTCTAAAAGCAGAGTTAATAACTATTTTTGTCTCTATTCTCATTTCTCACGTACATATAAAGGCTCAGTTGATGTTTAGCTTGACAAGCCAGGCTGCAGTTTGGATGCCAAAAATCTCCAAACTGTCATGGAGGGAGACAAGGATAAAAGAAAAAAACAACTTAGATAAAAGGGCTGTGGACTCAGAAATGCTGCATGTGGCACACTTCCCAATCCTCAGAGAGACTTATTAATTCACATCGTGGAAGTGTTTATGGTGCACAACTCAAGTGGCTTCCTGGCTCCACTTGGGATCTCACTGCATTTAGGAAGAAGTTGCTTTCACACTTCTCTAGGCAAAGGAATTAAAAAGTTGTTTTGTTTCTTGAAGTGTATAAAGTAAAAAAGTGTTTAAGGGGTGGAATAAGGGAAGCCACATGTCAAAGGCAGGCCAAGACTGTACTCAGGAACTACACTTCAACCTAATGCAGGGAGGTTTTCATCGCCTTCTCCCAAACCACAATGTTCAGACTTGGATGTAACATTCAGTTCTTTGCTGCATCCTTGCAGCTCCCAGAACTGAAACTGATTTTTTGCCCAGGGACTGGGCTAACAAATTCCTCCAGCTAATCGCTTTAAAAAAAAAAAATCCATAAGCAAAAAATCTTAAGTTATTATCCCCTCATTTGTAACATGGATGTGAGTGTTGTAGGCACTTAACAGACAAGGCACTTGGCAGCTTTTCCCAAATTCTCTATATTCTGTGTGGCAGCTGCTGGTGCATCTGGATTTTGCAAGAGCTGTAGGTTGGAGAGCACAGAGCATTTAACCCATCCCTCATCCCAGGGAAGATTCCTGCTTTATCCTCACATCAGCCAGCCACATCCTCATCACTTGTGCTTTTCTCAAGTGTCCTAAGATGTGAAGAAATCACAGAACATTCTTCTCTTTTGGCAATCGTTTAAATCTCTCAGAAGTCTGCACTGTGCCAGGCCTGTCCCTGTCCCTGTCCCTGTCCCATCTCTGTCCCTGTCCCATCCCTGTCCCTGTCCCTGCAGTGTCCCTGTCCCTCTCCCATCCCTGTCCCTGTCCCTGTCCCTGTCCCTGTCCCATCCCTATCCCTGTCCCTGTCCCATCCCTGTCCCTGTCCC